>WUQG02207640.1:0-52553 GCA_011317285.2 Androctonus mauritanicus
TGAATATCTTAAAATTTTTTGTGTGCTCTATTTCTTGTGGGAGACTGAGGAGGCCCGGTAAGAAGAAAATGTCTAGGGCCCCAAAGTGGCTTAATCCGGCCCTGTTGTCTGTGTATACAATTTTGTTATATTCCATACATATTTCGGTACAATACTTGCAGATTTAATTTGCAAATCTAGAAAATTTGTGGATAGAAGTTTTAAAAGTAAGTTGGAAATAATAATTATATTATCAGCTGCAAGCCTTTTAAAACTAGAACCCAAGAACGATTCATGATGGATATCATTCCTGTATCAAAGCATTCCATTGATTAAATTTTTTTTTTAGAATTTGATATCGGCGAGCCATCGAACGTCGGAAGGCATGAGTCAGTCAGTTTGATGTCATTATCTATCCCACAGCAGCCTGTACATCGCAAAGAGGGCTTGTTATTTTAATGAAGCGCTTTCAAAAAATCCTGATAGATTCTATCTTCCACTAGGAGACGACGAGAGTTGTGATTTGATGGGTCTGACTCACCCCTTTACCCACTTAATAAATTTTAATATGTATTTATCCGATAACAGCAAACAATAATATGTCATTGGTGATTCATTCCCTTTGTAATCTCTTCGATTTAGACTCTTACCTTCACTGGCAATTTCACACGAAACAAACATATCATAGAAATATAAGTATGCGAAGCAGTCACGTTTAAATTTTGAATTGATTATTTTGGGAAGATATATCTATAATAGATGAATAGAGAGAGGCTGGAGCAAATTATAAATGAATTTGGAAAAATTTTTCCAAAATTAATTTTAAAACGAAGAATCAAGAATATTATATATCGGATATTATATTATATTATGGATATCTGAGGAAAATAATGTTCTGAAATTTAAAATAAAAAATAGCTATGATGTAAACTAGCAAATTAAAAAGAAAATATGCTGATAAATTATTTTATTAATTTAAAAAAAATGTTAGTTATAAAATGATTAATAAAGTTTATTTTATCTAGAAGAGAAAAGGGGGAAAGTCCAAGTGGATATATAATTACGTCAAGGAAGAATAAAAAGATTTAATTTTTTGGTCAAAGAGATAAACGATTCAAACATTTCCCATGCCGGAAATATTGGTGTAAAAGAATGCATTAAGTTAATTGCATGTGAAAACAGATAATAACATCGACGCACTATTAACTCTTATCTCTTTCGTCCAAAACTAATTGATGGATGAGCATATGCTCGCATCCGTCCTTTGACACACATTTTAATTAAAAAGAAACAAACACTTGTTAACCTTATATCACTTATTGTTATCCTAATTTATTAGCAAAAAAATATGGTTCTATCTTTCCTCTTTATTTATTCTCCAAAGCTTCTTATCGAGTCCTTAACGGTATAGAGTTGACATTATTAACAACAGATGGCGACACTATTAATATATTTTTTGTCGGTATTTTTAATTAATTTTTATTCAAGCTCTTATTAATATTTCTTTTGTCTAATATTAATCTATTTTAATATTCTTATATTGCGAGATATTATTAATATAACCAATTGAATAGTTTAAGTAGTAGAAAGTAATAAATAGGACGATCATCATTTCGCCCATCAGTCTTATCTATGCTAAGTCTATTATTTTCTTTAATTTATCTTTATACATTTAGAAATATTAAATATCTAGAGATCTCAAATCATAAACCGAAAAACTATCGTTTTAAAAATAATCTGATTGAAAAATGACGCTTTCTCTTTCCTAGACTTGACAAGTCCGATCTCGCCCGGTGGTATTAATATCTGTTTCTTCAGACGTCCAACAGATCTGTAATATAGATGATGAATGAGTCGGGTCAAGAGCCAATATCTTTGCTTCTGCTGAGTCACGCGGTCAAAGGTTGGTGGCAGCTTGTCTCGACTGACGTCACCCAATCGGGGTGACAGAATTGGGTGTCACTCATTACTCTCAATTATACATTCATTCTCTCAGTAAAGGTTTGTAACAGTTAAAACCATTTCTGGATCTTTTTAAAATATGTTTAAATACTTCAGATTCTTGTCCCTTATTTGGACTTTTTCCCAAATATAGAGCAGGATTTATTCCAGATGTCAATTCGAATTCTTTCTATCCTTGTTTCTATTAAATAGGAAAGCGAAGTAAAGATAAAACCGCCATTTGTTTCTTTTATGTTGCCTTCTCATTTATAATGCAGGGATAAAGGGAGAGAGGGGATCTACATAAAGGGATTTTATTTCCTTCTTTAACAGAATACTGTACGTGATTAACGGGTAAATTCTTTCCATAGAATGGGTTTTCGATAGGCCTGTTAGTTTTCGGTAAAATTCTTTTGTTGCAACTCGAAAACAAACATTCCCATTATGAGAAAAGTAGGCTAATGTACTAAACAATCTGGAATCTAGAAAAATGACTAAACTTATTCGAGATAGAAATTTCGGCATATCAAAGCAGTTATGAAGTTTATATTAATTCTATAATTTCGTCGTTTTGAGATAATGTTAATACTGTACTTCGTAATTTTAGTATTGGTTAGAAATATGGAAGTCTACTTTTCTCTTTTCTCATAAAACTAATTATTTCTAGAATTCTCTCGATGCGTAATCAAAATGCAAGCTTCCATATTGCAACAAATTTTTAAATTTCAATTATATTAATATTTAAATCAATTTTAAACTCGTCTAAAACAAAATTGATCATTAAAGATATTTAGAACTGCGATTAAAAATTTCCCTATTTCCAAAGGCGCATATCGTGTATTATTCAGAGTATAACGAGTTTAAGAGATCGTGCCGAGGTGACATATTGTTGAACAAAGGCGAAAAAAACTAATGCTTTGATTATAATGTGTTGGTAGAAGAATTTTATGGATATGCCCCTGTTGACTGCGCTTCGGCTAATGAGAAATACCCTGCTGATATGTTAAATGGATTCATTAGTGAAAAAAAGAAAACGCTTTGGTAAGAAGTCATCTTCGCCTAAGAGTAAACAGAAAAATTTTTCAAATAATACGGAATATTATCATTCTATTATTGCTTTATAGATTGGAAATTATGCAGTGGGGAAAAAAACAATCAAATTTACGAAAAAGCAGAAGAAAAGCGAATGAAATAATTTAAGAAAGATTTAACTGATAATGCCCAATATATTTCACAATTCCCAATTTCTTCGGTGAGATGTTAATTTCCCAATAGGGAAAGCCATTATTTTGTATTCACCATTTTCGCAGCCACTGTAATTAACTTGTTGTGTACTGTATGCGCTTCTTTGTTTTGATTTTAAATTGAACTTTCCGAAAAATAAAAGTAATAATAGTTTTCGTCTTTCTTAACTCGAAACTAAATTTAGAGGATTTAAGTTTTTGTGAAAGTTGATAGATGGAAATGGATCCCCCCCTTTTTAAATTCTAAATAGAAGATCTCCATATTTATACTCATTCCGTTATAAACATTAAAATTTTAATTCTTTTTTTTACATACAAAAAAATCGTATTAATGCGATAAACTACTATGAAAAATATTTTCTCTCTTTCGGTATAGCGTATGGTAGTAAAAAAAAAGTTTGTTTCGTGATAAATCTCCAGAAATATCGGTTCAAAAGTGCAAATTTGTATGTTGCGAGTAATAATTAATATTCCAATTAAATTTTTTTTGTCGAATTAACAAGATCAAAAAAAGTTGATTGTATACAACCGTATTAAGTTTTAAATTATTCGCCATATTGAAATACTCTGATACCACGAATTATTTTATTAAATTCTTCAGCAGAGATAATTTTTTTTTTTTTTGTTAATGAAGGAAAGTAAGTTTCATTTTTTATTCTAGTAAATCCATTAAATAATACTGATTAATGTTAATGTTATGAAGTTGTTACTTAATTATCAATTAAAGAGTCAATCGATTTTTAGTCCAGTTAATGCTCATTCGGGTGTGGAAACCAAAAATCATTCTGCTTGATAATTTTATATTTTTATTACTAATTTTTTTTTTAGAAACTAAATAATAAATTTTGTTATAAAGAAAATAATTTGATTAAAATTTGAATTTGTGGAATATAAAAATTATTATTGTTTTTTTAACTATTTAAAAATTAAAAAAAAAAGAAAGAAAGAAAGAAAATTTAATACATAAGAATTCTTTAAAAATAAGAAGTTAAACAATTTTTTAACGAAATTGTTTAATAGTTACAGACGTAATAAAATGCTTAATTATGTGGAAAAATAATTAAGCAAATAACGATTAATTAGTTGAAAAATTCATTTTTTTAATTGAATAGTGGGGAATATAAATACATTTTCTAAGATAATTTATATACATCTACATTTTAATTTTAAATAAATTAAACGTCTTTGCTATTTTCGGAATTAAATGATAAAAAGCATCGAAAATTGTAAAAAGCGCAAACTGCATAGGTTCTTATGAAAAATTCAATTATGATGTTGGGTTCTATGAAAGAAGCGAGTGTGTCATTACTTCTTATTACCGTATCAAGAACATTCGGTCTTCATTATTCAAGCCCATAAAGTTTAATTAACTTTTAAGTTATTAATTCTTTTAGCCTTTTATCCATGAATATTTAAATTCAAAACGTATTAAATTTGGGAACACATTTGTATTTCAAATATTCGACTAAAATTAGTATTTATTGCTAAATTTATACAACTTATAATAAGTAGACGTCTCTGTAATGATCGGAATCCGGAAATTACCGTTATTATTAGCAAAAATTGATATTTTAATAGCTCTACAGCCGAGTCTATCTTAAAGGTAAATTCCTCCGTGTACTTATTACTCGATTTGCTCCGAAATCGTTTATGGAAGCGGAAAATCCGTCCGAGAATCGAGTGATTTTTCTTTTTTTTTAAACTTGGCGTTTGTTTGAATGCGATTATCTTAGATAGAGATTGTTAGAAATGATCGATTATGCTTACTTTCGCTTAATATAACGGACTTAATTATAAAATTCGCAAATCGATATGATTTGTATCAAAACCGGGTTAAGGAATCTGTGTAATGTTTACAGTTCATTTCGACCAGAACCAATATTAATCCAGCATATTTGGAATTAACATTCGCTGCATTGAGTCATTGAGAGAAGTTCAAAGCAGAACTGATTGCGCATAGAACATGTAGACAATTATCATACGGTCATTTAAAATAACAATAACTAAAGGGAAGTGCCTACTTAATAGACAGTTATCCTATTATCCATCCAAAGCTTTAATCAATCTACTCTGAGAATGGTTGAGTTGTGGAATTTCGACCAAGTGCAGCAATGATTCTAATAGCTTTAGTTTTCGAATTTATTTGAAGTGAGTAAATGAATACGGATCCGTATTTATTCGTGGATAAATACGAATGGTTATCTTTGGATTATTTCAATAATTAAAATATGCTTTCCGTTTTCTGAGCCAGTCAACAAAGCGTATGACAGCGGGGATTATGCTGTATAAGATTTTTATTTTTGCTCGGTCGTAATCTTTCCAGAAAATTCTGTTTCTGCTAATGAAATGTGAGAAGTAAATCTGGGCTATATTATTCTAGAATGAAAGCTGAACAAACACGTGATTTACTTTTAGTTATTTAATCAGGAAATCCGGATTGATCATCGGGGAAAAATAAATTCCTAAATCGCAACATTAATGAAATATAAAGTAATTTTCTTTCCGATTAATGCAGATTTTTATTAGTTTCCATCCAACGCCAAAGAGACAAACAATGTGCTAAAACATATTCTCTGGTAATTAGGTTCGTGCCAATCTTAAACGATGGTGTCAGAAAATTTGATCAGAGGTTACTATAGGAACAAGAAGATGGACGAAGCGACCATTACTAAGGTAGACAACTTGTCGATAACTTTTCTTACCCCAAAGTCTAACGAGCTTTCATTAGGACACATTGTTTCCAACCAGTTGTCATCGTTCCGGGAAGTCAGTTAATAGAAATACCTCTACAGGTTAGCAATATATTCTTGATTGTTGTTCTAGAATTGTTTTCCCAGTCAACCTGCCAGTATCAATTGCTCTTCTACCGTATTTAACTTAATTGCAATTTGGTTTAACATCACGCAAATCTAATTATTTTAGAAATTTTTACTTTGACTTTCCCCATCACAAGTTTCTCTAGGCAGTTTAAACCGATTATCCTCTTCTTACATTCTGCAAATTTATTGTACTAGAGACATTACGGTTGAAATTTTAAAACAATAAAGTATAATTTATTCCAGGAAACTAAGAATTCTTCCAGAAATCACTCGAGAAGAGTTAAAATAACGCTGATCGTCGGATCCATTAGTCATGGTCATTAACACGGTCACCTAAGGACAAATCATTAAACAGGGCTTGTTTGTTTTCCCACTCAGCTCCTTAACAGATGGGTGGGGCATCAGTAGATTGCTTCTGCCATTGAACTAACATGTGGCAGTTACGCCCCTTTATACAACCTCTCTATGTTGTCAGCAAGTACAATTTGAACGTCACACTCGACTTATATCTTGAATACCGTAATAACTCGGCTATTTGTGAACGTGTGAATGAGTAAGGTGCAGGCTTTATTACGGATTTACAGTAACGTTTTTGCAGCTAAGATTTTACGGTTTCTTTTATTTGTATTTCTTCCAGAAACGGTACAGTTTTCAGACAGATTTTTAAAATGTCCATTTTAAGAACGAATCAATATAATAAGTTTCAAGGTACAGATTAAATTTTTAATCATAAAATCAATTTATTTTTCCAGTAAAAATAATCATTTTTAATTTTTTATCTTCTTTTATATAAGCTATATATATATATATATATATATAGTACTATATAGATTTACACATCGTTCTTTGATCTGGTCAGAAAATAAGGTTTTTCACGCCGTTTTAACAATCTCCAGTTGACAATAAAAAGCATTTGATTGAACTGGAGACTTTCTGAAGATTTCAGCACCTAACTCAATCACTATTGAACATTCCAATCTAGTGACAATTCCCTAGATGGCAAGTTTCCGCTTTGGAATTGTGGTTCATCAGCTTTCTATCTGGATTAGGTTTTAAACCATCAGAAGATATAAACTGCGGTAGAAACTCCGAAATTATAGGTTACACAAAAAATATCTTGAGAGATACCGAATGAGGCTTCTATTTTGGAGTTGATTCAACTTCATTTTTGTGTAGCGTGAACCTGTTAAGAATCGAAATAAAAAAAAAAAGATGATCATGGTCCTCAACTTTCAATCAGTATCATGGCTTCTAAATGCCAGTAATTTCCAATTAATTTATACTAATGCTATTCAGCGTTTTCTAACCTTAAAATCGAGTAAAAAAAATTAATAATAAATTAGTGACGATAAAATTTGGGAATTAAGTCTCATTATCATCATAAGAAAACTAAATCAGATTTAATTCTCCTATGATGATGAGGAGACTAATTTCCAAATTTTATCATCTTTATTGCATCGTTACCTTGAACAAAATGCATTCCAGTGCTTTTTAAGAGTAGGATAATTAGAATAATGTTCAGGAGATGATCCTTAATGTCAAAAGAAGTTCTTGGAGAAATGTATTACAGCATATCGGTGTGGCCTAATTGTATTTGGCAGTATCTTGTTCACTAAAGATCTGTTATCTACTATAGGGTCTTGTACATGAAATAGTTCCGTTGTTTTATCCTGGGTCACGTTTTTCTAGTAAACTGTTCGTCTTCTTAATTGTCCTTGGTAAATTTACTATAAAAAATTTTTTAAGATTAAATGAAAAAAACTTGGGTTTTCGCTACAAGCACGTCTTAATCAATTATCGGTTATTTTATTGAGACGTAATAATGAAAAAGAGCTAGACTATTCGTCCAGGGCTTCCGCTGAAACGATGATTGCTTCGCATAATTTTGTAGATCTTTGCCGTGTATCAACAGGTATATCTGGACTAAGGTTACAGCCCTTTTGCTGGGGGAAGAAGCAAACCTCGATTACAGTGTGCACTTTCAATGCTCCATGACTTAGTCTGAGCTATTCCGACATCAATCTTCGTCTGATTGTCGACGTTGAGCGTATGTTTAGGATAATTACAGCAACGTCCGTGCCTGAGTCTACCGACTAGCCTTAGGCCCTGACTAAACCTCCATTAACGTGCTTCTTGCTAAGAAAAACTAACCTTCACTATCGACAAACTGCAGCCAGGTGTATTGCCTACGTAAAGTGTACGCTACCACCACAACTCTAAATGTAAATCCAACCAGTAAACTACAAAGAAACCTTATTCATCTTCTTCATAATTACTGTTTAATAATCATAATTTATAGTTCTACGTTTTCTATTCCACTAAAACAAATGGAAGTGATTTTCTTTCGGAATTTTAAATTTGTTTTCTTTTTTTATGGTTTCTGTGTTCTCCACGAAACATTATCAATTTTATTTTTATATTCAAATAAAAACCGAGAATTAATTTCGGTAAGTCGTTGAAAATTTTCGCAATTAAAAAAGCTTTATTAAAACAGTACGAGGTAACTCACTCTGATCGATAGAAATGAATTTTGAATTATTGGCTGTCTATACAGTTATAGCTATAAACGATGATGATTTTCTAACGTGTTTACTCGAACGGAGCACTTGATACATACATCCCTATTATTTTGCGAATTAATCAGTTAAAATTACTATTTCGCTAAATCAAAACAATATCTACCTGTAAGCAACCCTTTCAGATTAATTGCCTCCGGATTAAACGATTAAATTATACGTTTAAAACATAATAGGCAAATTTCTATCCGTCTAAGACGTCGTTTATATCAATTTAAACTAAACAAAATATTTCCGTATACATAAATTTAAATTTTGTACCATTTCTCTATGGCTTTAAATCAGAAAATGAATAAGATTTTAGACTAATTTCTCGAAAATATTAAGAACGAAAATTTATTAATTGCCAGACTATATTTATGCAAATTATCCAAATAAATAAAGTCAAACAAAGTCGTGATTGCTGGAGAAGAGAGCTTTTTTTTTCTTTACAATAGTTTGTCATCACAAATGGTTTTTAAATGTCCAGCATTATATTTCTAGTGGTATATGTTTTCAATGTTGCGAAAAAGCCATTTTGGAAATATTACTAGACTCCATTATGATTATGAAATCAATATTTATTGATAGGTTGTCTACTAAAATTTTTTTTTTCTTATAAACTAACCATGGCTAAATATATATATATATATAATATTTTTATCTAATATTTTTATGAAAAGATATAGAGCGAGTTGGCGGCATTTATCTCCGAAAAAAACGTGTGGAATACAGTGCTGGAGATTATTCCTTACGAAACTACTATCACCTGGTAACTTCCATTCATGGTTATTTTATTACTGTAGTTTCGTTTTCCTGAACGGCAAAACCCAGCGATAATCTAATGTGTTTTTATATATATATATATTATTTATTCATCTAATAATAAAAAAATATCGTTTTGTAATAGATTTCTCAAGCGAATCGCAGTCTATATTATTAAGTATCACTACAAAATTGTTCTCGAAAATGTTCCGTTTACGATTTAATCGGAAAACTGATTTTGAGGATTCTTTTCGCTAAAGGTGTATAATTTTCAAAAGTAATTTATTCAAAATCTTTCTAAATGATAACTTATATATATATATTTATTTATTTATTTAAACTTTATATGCATAACGATACGGGGAGAGAAGTAAGTGGGAACAATAAAAAAAAATTGTAAGGTTAATATGCGATTTCTTGCTGCATTGACGCAAAAGTTGGTTCATATTAAAAATTAGCATGTCTTATTCATAAAATTGAAAAATGATTTTTGAAAATCCTCTTCTTAATAAAGCTGCTGTTGGGTGTTCCCTGGAGCAAGAAAGGAAAAAATTATGCTTTGTCAGGAATTCCGTTGAGGCTCCTCTGGGTGCTTGCGCCACCTTTACTTCACTGTTACAAATTTCAACAAAGGAACCATTTTCTATAGAGGTTAGGATACATAAACTCTGCACAAGTTCTTACGCAGCATATTTGAAAATCTTGCTGTTAAAGAATGATTAATTTTTGTCTTTGTAATACGTAGCAAGATTTATATAATTTGCATTGGAGTGTGGCGAGTAGTTGCATATATAAAGTGTATTCTCTAGTCTTAAGATATCCCATCAGCGATCGGACAATTAACGGGCAACAGACAGATTGTATGTGTTGGCCTGCAGGCACTATTAGCAGTTCCTGCCCACATAGTTAGTGGCTAACTGAAGATGGAATGACCTCACAGGCAAACAGCTGTAAAAAATCGATTATTTGAGTCTGCAGCAGAACTACTTACATAACGTTGAAACTACTAAAAAGCCATCGAAATGAGAGAAAACGCTTTGGCAACACACGTCTCTTTGTGCTTTAAAGACCCATTTTACGATTCGCTAGAGAGTTCACACTTACGCAATCGCTTTAAATATAAAAAGTAACGGGTTTTAAATTTAAGAGCGAGCGGGGTACTGTGTGTGTATACACATGTATATATATATATAGATAGATAGATAGAGAGAGCTACCCGGTTGATAGAACCTCCCGCACTTATCAATATTCTGACAGTGATCCCCCGTATTTTACATTTACGACATTTTGGTGACATTGCCTGTGCTGGGTCGGACATGACACTGACGATGCGTTGTTAGATAAGCTTGTCCTGACCTTGATCCTCCCAAGGTCAGCGAACTTTGCTAGTTTGAGATACCCCCTCCCATTTGTTTGTTTTTCTCCTGCAGATGGCGTTCCTTCACGAAATGACCCTCGCGAAAGGATGCGAATGGACATCGAATTTTTCCATCTACATCTTAAAAATTTCTTCTAGTTTCACTTAAATATTAAAATTTTTTTTATTTGCATTTTTATTTGGTTATAAACATTTTCTAAATATTCGATAAAAGTAACAATAAGATAGAAAACTGTAAAGTTAAATTACTGCAACAGAGAATGAGAATCCATAAGTAATTCTTGTTCTAATTAGTTTTGTTCAATCTTTCGTTGCCAAACAAACTTTAAGGAAAGAGCTTTGGATACAAATTCCGATAATCTTTGCCTTTTTAAGAGAAAATTTTAATTCCTTGACAGAATTGATTTGGTCGAAGTCAAAACTATTCTAATTGCTCGAAATTTTCCTTAAAGCTACTGTTATAATTCTTATAATTACTTCGGAAGATTTGCTCTACCAATACAGTTTCGATTATTTTTTTTAAAGTTCTTAACTTTTGTTAATTTTTTTTCTTTGGAATAGTTTCGGGAGGACACTTTCAACTTTTGAATTATTTTCAAACTAGTTTTCGTTACGGCTAGACGAACAGGCTATTCTCTTCCATAGCGAAAAGATAAGTTCAAAGCAAAACAATGTCCTTCCGAAATGAAAAAAGGAGGAGAGTTGAATCACTTCCAGTACGTGATGTCACGTGTTACTGTTATCGTACCGGAAGATGTCACTACTTGTTGTGACAGATATGACAAAGGCGGAAGTCAGTACTTCACAAGTACCGACTTACTATCTTAAACCGACTACAATTATATCCCACGATTCTCTCACAGGCACTTTACACGCAAAGAATGCAACCGAAGCTAAAAATCGAACAAAGAACAAATTTGAAAAATATCTTTTGCTTGGATGAAGGATTGGCAAAAATTATTAATTTCGACTCGACTAGCTTAGCATTTTATAGAAGATCAATCAATGGATAATTAGCAAAGTTTTAAGTAATAGAAAAAGAGAGAGGCAAGAGCAAACAAACGAGTGAAAGTAGATGGTGATAATATGCATTGAAGGATGTTACCACCAACACCAGATGCACAGTCGTTTGGAATTAAAATGAGTCAAAGGGAGATTGTCTCCGGCACGAAGAGTGGAGAAAAACTCAATCCCGAGCTCGAAATTAACGAAAAACCATTGGATTAATCGATAAAAGTTGTCTCTTCAAATGAGAGCTTTAAAAGAACGTCGTATAACTCACCTATCAAGCGTTTGTTTGAGATGCATTTTTTTTCTGCGCCTCTTGTTTAAACTAAGAAACTTCAGGATTGCTTATATTTGAGTAGGTTAATTCTTTTCTCTCTCTGGGCGGAAACGTGACTTTAGCAAATCATATCGTGTAATTAGACTGAAATTTCAATAGTATCGATGAAAACCCTTGCATTTAAGATTTAAGCAAACTGAAAACAAAGCTTGATCAGTTTAAATCCGATTAGTTTTTTCTAATATTCTTTTAAAAATATTAAAAAAGCGACTTCCATTTTTTAATTCCACTTATAAAAATGCTTCGACTATTAATAAAATAAATAATTATTCATTTTTTAAACGTTAAAAAACCAAGCAGAATATATGCATGTAAGATTTTATAGCATTGTGCAATCTACATTTACATTTCGTCCACTTACCATTTTTAGTTTCTCTGCCTCATTTAGCAGAATTTTCTTCTTATCGGTTCACTGTTAAATTAATTCAAAACTATAGAAATTTCAATAATTCTTAAAAATTTTCTCTTCGCCAGAATTTGAATTCCAAAATGGTCATCGATCTGGTAGATTTATTTATCAAGTTTTCTCACTTTTATCCTAAATTAGCATGAATTATCAGTAACATTCGGTTGCAAGATGCTATCCTGTTTATCGTTTGCACGTCACGGATATCGATTTTTTCTTATTTTTTTTCATATGTTGGAAAATATGAAAGTCGTATAATGTTCAGTATATCTGGAGAAAGACGAATTTTCAATTTTATTTATTTATTTATTTTTATTTTTTTCATCTTGTTTGCATGTTTTCAATATTCCCTTTGCTTAGTTTGGAAGTAATATCGGAAAAAATCGATATTATCATCTTATAAAGTCTTCCGAAAGCGCAAACACCAAAACTTTCAATTCGTGAGAGGTCTAAAGGTGTTTCCATAATCAGTTAGACTAGAAGTATCCAGATGAAAAATTTAAATATAAAATAAATGATATATATATATGTGTGCCATATAAAGTTTTACTATTCTAGACAAAAAAAATTGCTTTCTATCAACATTCCAGCATTAAAATATATTCGGGTATTATTTGGAAATACTCTAGAGTTCTTTAGTTTGGTGAGAAAACTTTCCCCAACTTTTCTGCAGGATTTCTAAACTTCAAGTTGTCAACAGAAGTGAGGGGAGAGCGGTGGACCATGAAATCCTTCTTGTGAAAGAAATTTGGACTGCAAGATTTACACTAGCTGGTCTTCTCCGTATAATGTATACAGCAAATAATTCAGTGCTTTGTGATTGATCAGGAAAATTCAACATGGGCGAGGTAGCCGATAATAATTCTATCTTGATTCGGTTTTCTCAACTGTGCTATTACAACCTAATTATTATTATTCTTTTTTTTTATTTCCGACTTTCGAGTGACATAATTAATAGAAATTAATTGTTAGATTGGACAAGAAGTGGGCTATTTGCTGCTCATAATTTTTCATATAACATAACATGTGCTTGTAATTTTTATATAGCATAATGAGCTACTTGCTGCTTATAATTCCTTATATCATAGAATGAATTATTTATTGCTTGTAATTTTTTATATAACTTAACAGAATGGATTATTCGCTGCTAGTTAATGCTTATAATTTTTTATATCACAGTATGGGTTACTTGCTGCTCATAAATTTTTTATATAAGAAAACAGCTTAAAAGGTAAATAAAAGATAAATTAACTTGTTTTTTAAATTGTTTTTTATATTATAAAAAAGTGTTGATTATGAATGATAAATATTTGTAACTTAAAATCTGGAATTTTGAACGTAGAAGTGCCGAAACTAAAAATTAGTATCGGCGAAAGAAAATATAGTCTGCATGTATATATAAAATTCGAATTTTTTTTACAAGGTAATAATAATCGTATGGAGAAAGATGGAATCCATTTGATAGAACGTCACTCCAGAGAATTCTGGCAGAAAAAAGTTATTACAAAACCAAATCTTGTATTATGTATAGTATTGTGTTGAGTGATTAGCACTTCTTTCCAAATGGCAGCATCTATGATGTCATAGCGCAGGCACTGTGTCAATATTTGACTTTTGTGTTGTCCGCGGGTGCTATAAAAAAGAATAAGGTGGCAGTGCACGATCCTATGTAATTTCGTTAGCATGTCCCCTAGGGATCTGGATGGACCCCAATGTTGCTACGGGGATGTTGACGTCACAATAGGGGATAGTTTTATTACAGATTTCTATCGATGGGATCAGCCCTAGACCACGTGGTTGGCATATCCGGAAAAAATAGGAAAAGCCGATGAAAAATGGCATTAAAACTATTGTTAGCAGCAAAATAATTCCAGAAATATGTTAATCTATTCGAGTTCCTTTAGGATTAGGCCCAAACCGAAGAGACTCATTTTTAAGCAGTGTTCTAAAATCCTTCCAGAAATAATCTTCTATTTAATTTAATTCGGTAATTTTTTTAAATAAAATTGATTTTAATTCAAATTTAAAAAGCCATTCCACACGAACGGCAAAAGGAAAAAAATGTGCTCGATCAATCATAAATCCGAACCAAACTGACGTTCTTGCATATAAATATTTTAAACTCGAGTAAAAATGCACCATTTCTTTTGGATATAAAAATAAAATGCAAAATATTTCGTGGAAAATAATTCTCATTCGACAAACACGCTATTATGCTGTTCGTCTTACCCTAAATAGCAGCTAATTTATAAAAGTTGCAGTTAAATTTTAATCCTTCCATTTTTATATAGCCTTATGAATATGAAGCCGAAGATCTTGCGTTTTTTTTTCATAAGAAAAATTTTGTTTATGCATTATATTTTATTTTTATATGAACTTTCTGTAGCAAGAGTAGGGGTATTCTATTTTTACTAAGTTTATCGATTTTTATCTGTTTTTTGCCCCTCTCTTTGTTAAAATCATTTCATTATGTATGCTTTACTACACTCAAAATTTACGTGCGTAAATTTTTATGACGAAAATAAACGTGCAGATTTATTATTTAATCCAAAAATTTACGCGAATTACCTTCGTGTTTTAATGGAAATTTATATTAGAACTATTCGCCAATTTTGCGCGCAATTTCTCATCGTCATCGACGAATTTTATGCGAATCCCAATGATATTTCTATCGCAAGAATATCGACAAAAAAATAGGAAAAAATGCCGATAGTTGGCTGTCAGCGCAAGACAATCGTCACTTTCTCAGCTCCATTAGAACAAAACATTTAGAGAAATATCTGGAGGCAATAGAAAGCGCTCCCTCGAGTATGAAAGTTTATAACGAACTATTCGAACCAATATAACTGGACAGCTGATAATACGTCGATTTTTCTCGATAGTTTAATTCGACCAATCAAACGTAAGAGGAAGTGACGTCTAGCAGTAGGCGGTGCACGGTGGCGAGGTCCCAGGATCAGTCAAGCTGTCTGCAGAGTGATGGCGACGTCTGGACTTGCCTGGTGGACATTATTCGCTCGGGTCCTGCTTCACTTTTGGCAAACGTCTGGCAAACAGGGTGAGTTGACTGCTTTTTGTTTTTTGACGTCCCGTCCAGTGGATAGTTGCCAAGTCGTTTGCCAGCAAGCAACCTGTGATTATTAGCATCCCCGCTCAAATGGTTTATGCGCACCCGTTTCATTTTCTTCCATCACTTCCACTTTACGGCTTTATAACTGGACTAGTAGCGGGCCGAACGCTTTCTACTCGTCGAATCGGGCCCGACCAAGCGCTCTCTTCTACTCTGTTATGATAGTAATCGCTCTAACTGGAACATTTTTAGCTCTTTTTGGGTTGGGCCACTCGTGAGCTGGAAAGACAAGTTTGCTATGCGATCTAATGGCCAAGATAAAACTCCCAGAAAATCTTATTTTTGCCAAGCTGTTTAGAATTGCTTTTATTGTGTGTTGATTGAACACGAACAATTTTTTTTTTTTTGTCTTTTTTTTTAAAAGATGTTGACTTTCTAAGCGTACAAAAACCGATCAACCTTCTCTTTTTTTAATTCTAAACAATATAAATATTTAATGATACCTTAGCATGATAGAATATATTTTTTTTCTAATTATTGATTTCCTGCCATGTTTTAAATTTTCATTTAGATAGATTTTGCTTGTCAAACGAAACCAAGAGCCCCGATTTAACTTGAGAACAAATGTCTCTCTTTCTGTTCAGACGAGCAAGGTGACATCCATGGGTCGTTATCGGAGCGAAAGAAATAGAAAACCGACGAAATGGCAAACAGAACAAACTAGCCCGGGGCGCTTTTAAACTTTGGTTCTAATCCATTCTTTGTTTGTTGGACGTTTGGTGCTAGTTTCGGCATCGGATCGCCAAGTGTGAAATTGTAACTTTTAAAACTACAATGGTTGTCACCTTTCTCAATAGAACAATGCATCTGGAGCTGGAATAGTTGGTCAGCACCTAGCATCTGTTCTATTGTTGTGCTTTGCTGCATTCAAGCTCTCTTTGAAGACTAATACTTCAATTTTATTTCGGTAAAATAGCGATTGTTAGAATACTTTCCTCTACCACAGGATGAGGATTATTTTTATCGAGGGGGTGAGTCAAAAATGGTATGAATAGGCCTAGTATGAAATTTTCCGAAAACAACTGGAAGGATAGATAAACGAGGCGTGACTACACGAGTTGGATAATCATAGCATCATCGTGTGGAGAATTTCCTTCTCCTTTAACTCTACTATGCCGTGACTTGACTCTACTTTACTCAACTGTTTTGTATGATAAGCATTCCACCGGTATTATGTTCATTCTGTTTGTTTTGCTGATTCTACATCGATAGTAAATTAAGTGCA
The DNA here is from genome assembly GCA_011317285.2 of Androctonus mauritanicus. Taxonomy (NCBI): domain Eukaryota; kingdom Metazoa; phylum Arthropoda; class Arachnida; order Scorpiones; family Buthidae; genus Androctonus; species Androctonus mauritanicus. The sequence goes on from WUQG02207640.1 coordinate 16,788, forward strand.
AATTGGCAAGTCCTAGTCTCCTTTTAAATAAATAATAAAATGGTCCTGTCGATCGACAGTCTGCTAAATATATTTAAGAACCAAATGACTCCATCAGATATTGGAAAAAAAAGGCAAGGAGAATGTCAATTTTATACTAAAGTAGTCCTGCTTTACTTGCGGATGAAATCTTTTCTGTTGGGATAATAATAGAATGCAGTCATTTCCCAGAATCGAAAGAAGTTTTTTTGTCTCGAGCCGAAGGCAGTTTATTCGGACATTCAGATCCTAAATATAGCAAGGAAGAGTTTCACTTTTGTTTTCCCACCAACTTCCGAACAATTTCTTTTCCAATGGAATGCATTCGGTACATGGTATGACTCTTCTGCACTACCCCTTACAACAAAATAAAGTTCAAGCACCATTGTTTTCTCTATCTAAAGATAAATTTCTTGTTTCTTTCTTAGGCATGGCCTGTATTTACTCCGCTACAAGTAATTCAAAATTCACGTAGGCAATTTACTATGGTTTAAATAATTGATTGGATAAAAAATTTAAAGTGTGCGAAATGCGTTTTATGACTTACCACGTACTGAAAATTTAATTAAATGTCATGTCAAACTTATACATATACAGTATATATATATATTTGAATACGTTTAAAAAAACGTAATAAATCGATTCTGTTGTTGGATAATGTTTGCGATTGGTAGAAATTTTCCCTCCAAAAATTTAAAAATCGGTTTAACGGTCGCACGGGTTCATTCGACTGGTTTCTTATCGTGATCATTCACGTATTACTTCAGATAGGAGGATGCACTTCTCCATCTGGTTAGATAGAATTTCCCAATGGTGTTTGACTGGTAGAATATGTATTATTTAAATCGATTGGCGAGAGAATAGGTCACTTGCCATTGATAACTGCAGTTTCCCACAAAATAGGTCGTTTAACCGAAGAAAAGACGTTATTGCTGCAAGACGAATGTCTGAATACAAACCATTTCAGTTTTCTTTAAAAATTATATTCTTTTCTAAGCATTGCACAGCCACAGAGAGAGAGAGAGATCTTTTTTTATGCATAATGCTGCACAGCCGCCTTCTAATACTTCTACTACCGCTATTATAATAATAAAAAATAGGTCCGATACGGCTCCAAATATAAAATTAACCAGATTGCACTATTACTGTACTCATACAAACTACACACGATGCGCTACCATTATAAAATATTCAAAAGTAATCTCAATGTGGGATTAACATAATAAATAACTCAAACCACGTTGTTATAAAATATTTCGAAGTAAAGCTTCTGCCATTTTATAAATACAAAAAAATTAAATTTTGTACGAAGCGGCATTTTTTTTTTTTCTTTAATAATTGAATTTTGACGATAATCCTGTTTAAGAGAACTCTACCTGTTTTGAATAATTAAATAATAATAATATTATTATTATTATTAAAATAGGTTAAAACATTTTGCAATATTTTTATTATTTAAAAAAATTATTAAAAGTTAATAACGTGAAATTCGTAATGCTATTATACTAGTGAGTTTAAAATCGTACAATTATAGAAAGGAAAAAAAAAAATATGTAGAGCTGATAGTAAATAAATTTTATACCAAAATAACATCGATATGTTAACAGAACCCGTTGCATAAACTAGGCGATGCTACTATAATATTAAGTGGATATAAAATATATAGTAGGCCCCTACACGTTATCAATATTAAAGTAGTTATAAAATATTCAAAACTAATCTAATGTATTTTATAAGAATAAACTGAATTCTGATTCGAAACAACGCTATAAATTTTAATACTATTGCTAAATAAAGTCTTTTTCGGTACTGTTAAAAATATTAAGTAAGAATTTTCTGTGTATATTTATAATTAAAATTAATACTGTGTTACTGTTTATTTTAACAGATGTAATTTATTTTGTATCACTGTGTCCTTGCAACCAATTATAACCGCACTAAAGTTGTGTTATATAACTTGATATGCATTATAATAATATTACATAATTAATTTTATAAAAATTAAATGTTGCCACGTCAAAATGTTTGTTTTCGTGCGTTTAAAAAGGCATTGACCGAGTCTAAATGCTATTACAGTAACAAAATAAATTTGGCAGCTTTTAGAAATTAAAGAAACATTCCGAAATTTGTGCACATCGACAATTTTGAAATATTTTAAATCGTATCCACAGATTTTGGAATTTTTCTTGCGCATATACCCAAATTTTGGAATATTTTTGTTCATATTCACCAAGTTTTAAAAAGTTTTCTTGAATGAATGCGCAAAATTCTGAATTTTTTCTTGTTTGTATCCGCGAATTTTGCAATTTTTCTTATATAATATATATATATCTGCATATTATTATTATTATTATTATTTTGCATATATCCAAAATATTTTGAATATTTTTATTATACATATTCACAAATATATGCATTTCGAAATTTTTCCGGAATAAATTTATTGGTATGTACAAGAATACCAATCCATAAAATTTTGAAATTTTTTTGAACATATCCTAAAAATTTTGAAATATTTTTGTTTCTATCTATGAATTTTGGAATTTTTCTTGTATGTTATATATATCCACAAATATTGAATTTTTTTTATAAAAATATTAAAAATTTCGCATATTTTTATTATACATACAGTATTCACAAATATGTTCGTTTTGGAATTTTTTCCGGAATAAATTTATGGATGTGCAGAAATTTTGGCATTTTATCAACAAAAATTTATGTACGACAGTGCAATAATATTAAACCAATCTCGGCGTAAAAGCTGGATGCAATAATTCTATAGAATAACCAAAGAAGAATAGCTGAACATCTAGAATTTCCGTTCTCTTAAATTTGCATAATTAAGCAATAAAAGATCCTGTTAAATTTTTGAATTAATAAAAGGAACGAAAGGAGAGCTGATTAAAATTCGGTTGCTGTAAGAGGCAATATACCACCTTCTTTATTATGGACGTTAATCTGAGCTCTTGGGCTCTAAAAGATTGTGGCAAACTAATGTAAGCTGACTATAAGAGTTTCAGGGTGCTTGCTTTGATGTGGATATGGTCCATTAGTATCCTGTATTGTGCAATAAACAGCAACGCCGTGCATCGTATCTTATCCATTCTGACGGTTTTTCTCCAACTAAAACTTTGATCATCTTCGGTGATATCCAAAATTTTACTCACTTCTGAAGGATTTTCAGTCATCGAAGTTGAAAACACTTTCCGAAAACTCTCTTCTCGATAAATATATATATATATATATTCGCTCATATAATCATAAATGCAAAAACTATTAAAAAGAAAAAAGAAAAACTACTATTTTCTGCCAAAGATCAAGACGTTTTGCAATATCAGTTTATTTTTTATTTTATGATTTATAGTCAATAAATCGTGCAACTGCATCCCAAATATAGAATATCATTTAAATATGAACAGTTTCTTCCTATCGTTTTTTTTTACTGTATAACAATTTATAGATATCGATTTAATGAAATGCGATATGATAGCTATATCCAATAGACTATTTGTGATACCCACATGCAGTTATAAAATAAAAAAGAAAAAAACATTTTATTTGGTTTTCAGTTCGATTTTCGCTAGCAACTAGCGAATTATGCGTGTATATAGATTTCTATATGTATTATTTTATCTGAACTTGTATACAGGTCAAGCCAGTGTTGCTCAGATTAGAAACGAGTTGAGAATGAATCAAAATACAAAATGCAGATTTTTCTCCCCTTTCAAATTTTTTGATTCTTTATTTTAAATAGAATTCGACCGCAAAAAAAGAAGCTTAAAACAAATAGAAAAAAGCGTGTTTGTAGAATACGGAGAAGAGACTAATCGGATCAATTTTATTCGAAGCATTAAACAAATACAGACTTATACATTATTGATGAAATAGTACTGTTTATTTTGTATATTTTTGTGACGGTTGGAAAGGTGAAAAGGTTTCTGCTTAACTGATCAAACAAACATTATCAATCACTGTTGTAAACAATAGTTTTTGTAACAGCTCACGTGTATTGTTGAAAATGTCACATCAATGCAGGAGCCCCAATAGATCATGGCACTGATTCTCGAAGATAGGCAGCGATAGATTTCCCTTTTTTTTCCTTTTTTTTAATCAAAACTAGCTGCAACGCGAACTATAAAAGCACCAATTGAATTTACTCTCCAGAAACACTATTTTTCTTTCAGTCGAGTAGACAAATATGAATCATCTCCTATTGCTACTTTTCCTACTGCTTCTTTTAAATATTTTCTTCATCTAAACTAAACTTTTAATTAAACTTCTAGCAGTTTTTTATTTTTTTTTATTTTTAACTACAATTATATAGTAAATAACTCTATTTTAGTGATATATATATATTTGTTTTAAATCCAAGTTTATAAACTAAGTCTGGTTTTATTTAAAAGCTAAAAATTAACAAGAATAGCGGCAATAAAAATTTAGTTGGCGAAATTTATAGCGTTGCGAGTCATTTTAATCCCGACGTTAATAAAAATTAGATAAAGAACGGAAAATTATATTATGAAATTTTTATTAACGTCCTTTTCTTTTTATAAATAAACGCTAAATGGCCTTACAGTTCCAAAATAACTTATTAGAGAGTTAAAATTTTATTATGGGTTTATAACTTTTAAAAATTACAAAAGTTATGATGTTTATATTTTTTGAGTTTCAGAAAAATAATACCTGTAATTGTTTGGACTCCATTAATTTAGTTTTTTTTTTTTTTTTTTTTTTTTTTGCTTTATAAAATAATATTATTTCTTGTCGAGTTTATTACTCTAGAAATAGAAATAATGCAGATTTTTTTCCTTGTTGTTGTTGTTGTTGTTGATGATGATGTTATATGCAGCCGAAAGTTTAAAAAAGAATGGCCTATTTATCATCAGAGAAATTTATCAATCAATATTTCACTAAAATAGACTTTGAGTATCCATAAAATAGCCTTACATAAGAAAATGGTACAAAAATGGGATTGGGTGAGTGATGTGGATGATGGATCAAGAGCATCTTAGGTATATTGCATCAGGCATCTGGTAAAAGTCACAGAACATACGGTGTACATAGTCCTACCATAAGTATAGATTTTTTTTCTTTATTTTATATACAAACTTGAGATGCGGGAAAAATGTATATTAACAAAATTATATAAAAGAAAAAAAATAACGATAAAAGCATACAAAGTATTTTACTTTTGATAAAACTTATTTCCACTTTAGAAATTTTCTTTTAAAGTTTTTTCTTGCTTTAAATTTTTGTTAAAATTAAAGACGAATTTATACTTTTTGCTAATTTTTATTTATAACAATAATTTGCGTAGCTAATTTATCTCGAATTTTTTTATTTATTTATTTTATTTTTTAAGTAGAGAATATCTGCTAATTGCATTTTTGAACAAATAGTAATTTAACTAATTACGCAAATAGCAGAATGGAATGTTGCATTCCTCTGTTAATATTATCTTTAAAATAACTCGGTTTTTCCATAATTGACTACATAGCAGTGGGTAGCAGACTAACTAGTAGTTTATTGATTCATAATTGATCTTTGTCTATATCAAAGCACAATAAAGACAATTTCGTGTTTTTTTTCTTTTTTTTTTAATGAATAATATTGTTTACTTCGTAATAAAATTTTTATGTTACTTCTGATTAAGTATAAATTTTAAAATTCGACTTTTCTATTCGAAGAAATATTCGTGAATGATAATAAAGCAATAAATATTTAATTTTTAAAACTTTTGTAGACATTTATAATTTGTGCGTTTTAGTTGTTTTCTGAGAATTATTGTTTCAGACGGTAAAAAAATCTCCTAAAAATTCTTGTGAAAGGATATTTGCTTGCTTTCAAGGATAATTTTTACATTTCCTTGAAACATTATCCGATAATTATCTTAAAAAGACAAGACGAAAGAAGATTCATAACTCCAAAGACAAATGCGAATTTTTCTTCTTATATTATTTAGAAAGGTTGGATCTGAAGGGGAAAAAATTATAAGTGTTCTAAAATATGCTGTTTCTATAGTTAAAGATTTAACTGTACATAATTTAAAAGTTAAAAAATAAGTATGAAAAAATTCCATTAACAACGCTTCGAAATTTTTCTAAAGAATTTTGAGTGAACAACCGACGATCTGAAGAATTTTTTTTTTTTTAATGCATGAGATGGATTAAGATATTGGAATACTATCTGTTTCTGGAAGATTAGAAGGCTGGAAAAAAATCTCCTGACAGATTAGAACACTCCCAAAAGAATGTTTGTCTTTGGAGGAATAGTAAGTTTCCAAAATATTATCTATTGGCCCTTTGAAATCGCTTTATCATTTATCGCAAATAAATATTTTAAATGGAACTCGTTAAAAGCAGTTTGAAATTTTGTTAAATATAAAGACTTACATTTTAATTTAACCACAAAAGGGGAAAAAAATTACTTAACACGAATCATTTATGAATACAAAGATTTTAATGCCTCTCCTCTTAAATAATCATCGACGTCTACCTATTAAATATTAATGATAAAACAGCTCATTAGTTTACTCGCTACGTCAGATATGGAATAATTTTAAAAACCATTACGCAAAATTTGCATTTATATGCAAAAACTATCGCCGTATTAGAGTATAATTTGGGAACTCGACCTATTATTATATAGGTTGCTGCCAGGAATTTCGGGCGGATTTTTCTCCTTCCCTTCGTTTTGTTTGCTTATTAAGTCCTTATATATTTAGTTTTCGAAGCATTTAGAATTTAAAGAAAGAAAAAAAATTGTATATATATATTTATATAGGTATATAAAAAAACGAAGGTAAATCTATTGGGCTCATTAAAGGTTCAGGTATTCAAGGAATGATAAGTTGACATGCACCGTAGGGACGAGAACAGATCTTATGGTGCGTGACCAAAGATGATTGTTGTCACGACATTAACTGCAGGTACAAAACACGAACCGGTGCTGTTGGGAAAATGTCGATCTGCTGCAGGAACAAGCCTTTTTGTAGAAGACAAGGGTCAACAATTTTGTTGCCCCAAATCCCGAGCGATTGGCTTTCTTTGACATCGTTTCTTTTTTGGAATCATCTGTAGTACATTGTGTGCTTTCATCATATTTATTTTCCACCTCTGTAACATTAATTGAAAATTTTATTTCGGGTTTTAACTTCGCTATTATCTTTATTGTTTATACTGTCCACAACTCATTTGAAATATTAATATACAAGATTATCGTTTATAAAGATGTTATTGCATAAATTACGACAATTATTTTATTCTTATAGTCTTTTATCGCGTTTAAACTAACTCCTAACGGATTTTTTTTGTTTTTTTATTCATATATATTATTTTTATTAAATATTCTATGCAAATATAATATTAGGAGATATCTTATATGAGCGAATGGAATTTAATTATTTTAAGTTTAAATGATTTAAAAAAATCGTTTTTCATGGCAACAAATCATAAATTTTTTTTAAGTTAGTTATCGGAACCAGTATTATTTCTTAAAAGAAAGAATGAAATTTTTTATACGTGATCCGTATTAATTTCGTTTATTAAGTCAGGATACAGAAAATTTCATGCATATTTGGGAAGAAATGACTGCTAAAGTCTTTTTCTCTTGTCGAAATACGAGAGACACGATTCGTGTGCGCCGTTTATATGGACAAGTTCGTTTTATGAATGTTATCGTTACGCACATAAGGACATTAGTTCTCAATCTCTGCTCCTTGCCTGGCTGCACCCGGTTCTTCCGCCTGGCCATCCGTAGACGTGCCCTATCATAGCCCTCAGTTCTTCAATCAGCACTACTCTTCCAGCTTGTTGTTTCTACTAGTTCGTGCAGTCTTCCATACAATGGCATTCACTCATCTAATTCTGAATCATTCCGAATCCTACAATCGGGATTAATTACATAATTTACGAAATGAATTGGGTAGGATACTTATGTTCGCTTTGGCGTGGTCTACACGCGTGCCTCGAATATTATTCGGTTGTGGGTTTTTTTGGTTCCATTTCAGTGCCACGTTGTAGGGACTTGGTGACATCATTTGATCTTCCTATAGTTATACGACAGCATGTTTGACAAGCGCTATACTTCTGGCCACATCTCTTCAATTTTCAATATCGCATGATACTAGCTGCTTCGACGTTAGTTGGACTTTCGATGTTATTACTTTAATTAATCTACACAATAACGGACACCTTGTATTGACCTATCTGCCGATAAACCTTATGAATAATTGAAATTTGAAGTTTTGTTATTTTTACTAGCTCCATACAGTCAATTTTTCCGATACATTATTAAGTGTTTACTATCGGAACCACCTCTCACCAAAAAGTATGGCCAAATCCTTTTAGTTATTGATTTCGCAAAGTTTTGAACTTTCGAACATAAATATTTTCCCAAGTCTTGGTAATAGCTAGTTGGAGACGTCTTATTCTAAGAATTGCCTTCTTTCTTAGCGATATACGGAGAATAAAATATTCTCTAGAGGTTCTCACTCGCATTTAATTAGATTCAAATCTGCAAATAATCGATATGAAGTGGAAATATAGCTCCATTCAATTTTCGATATATTCGATTATACAAGTTAGTGAAATTTTTATGAACCACGTCAGTTTATGGGACCATCGTCATGATTCTTTAGGACGTTAACCTTTGTCAATCAAATTTAAATAAGGTTTGACAAGCTGCACTGTTCTATTTCAATCTTTCAGTTAAATCGGAACAGAATATGTTAACTATCGAGTCATTTAAGATTAATATATTTTCCTTTCTAGAAGCAACTTCCCATTAATGCTTATGTATTATTCGATTGCTCTCATACTTCTAAAAATTCGATATTCGGAAAATCGTTTAAATTTTTTTCTTCTATATATATATATATATGTATATATTTATTTATTTATTATTATTATTAAATGTTTCTTCAATTCGAACTTATTTTTAAGATCTTAAACGATCATTATTTATAAAAGAGCAGTATAAAAAAAAAAGTCGATTCCGTTTCATAATTAATGAATCGGTTCAAAACTTGTTTACTTTCATTTAATACTTTTTAAAAGTGAAGTTTTAAAATATTTAATAATTTTAAATTTAATTTTCCTGGTGGTTTTGTTAAACACACCAGTTTGTAACAGGCTCCATATTTTATGAAAGAGCGAATAATAAATAAATAAAAAAATTAAAAAGTGGAACTATGGCCGTATTAACGTCGTTTAGAAATTAGAATTTCCAGATCCGTTCGTGACCATAAAAATTACAATATTTGTTACCTTTTTTTATGGAAGTGATGATTGATTTATAAAATTATGACGTAAATTGAAAAATTAATATTTTATTCGAACTAGATCCGCTTCTGCATATTGAATTTTGCAACCGAGTCCTCCATTCTGACATATTTTTAACGTGGCATTCATTTATTCAGACGGTAATTTTTTCCGAATTATGTAAGAATTTTCGATAATATTTAAAAGATAAAAATTGATCAAAAAAGAAAAAAATCTCTTATTTTTACTAATCCTTAGCAAGAGGATGTGGATGAAATGCCTAACGCTAAAGTCGAAGAAAAAAAATCGGAATTTTTCGCGATCATTTCCGGAAAATAAATTTTGCTGAAGTTTGAGATGGCAAATGTGAAATTCCAATTCTGGATAAATATTTAATTAAGTGATAGATGAAGTTTTAAAAGTTTAATTAATAATCGATTTGTTTTTGGGTAAGTTATAAGGCGCCCAGAGGAAGAAAGCATTTCGATTTGCTTGCTACATTTGCCACATCAACCACGGAAATGGAAGACGTGTTTCTCTGACATAACTTTAAGTGGAATATAGACAGCACAGAGAGAGCTGCCCCTCCATTTATCATTCGTCCTTAACAAATTTACTAAGATTCTTACTTATGCATATATGCATACTTATAGGCTAAAATCTAAAGTGTTTTTTTACGTAAAGATGATTTTCCATCGATTAAATGTCGATTCCGAAGCTAAAAGTCAAATTGAATTTTTTATATTACCAAATTTAACTGTCAACTTTTATCATAACTTTCCACGTCAAGTTTTCTATTAAATATTGATTGGTGTTGCATGAACACTTTACTATCCGGTCGATAGAACTACAACTAGGGATGATTTATTTATTTGTACGAGTTATTCTGATGTGCGACCCATAAAGCGATGGCTTAGCAGCAGCCAACGCCATTCTAGTAAGCCATTCTTGGTGTAATTAGTTAATGAATACTGCTACATACTCTTGATATGTATCGAATTGTGTCCCGAGAGCCGAACAGACCGTGAAGGCTCACCGTGCAATATAATATAAGGCCAGAGCCATCAAACTTTAAACGCAATTAAATTCATTACCGGTTAAGGAATTTCTACCTTTATACATATACATATATATATATTCCTAACGTTGTTTTTTTTTTACTTTTTAAGCTGCGATTTAGTAATATTTTTGCCAATAGAAGAAGAAAAATCGTTTACGATGGGAAATCAAATTTTCTTTCTCCAATCTTAGTAAAGTAAAAAAAAAAGTTACAAAAAAAAAGTCAATTCGATGATCGACCGTCAATTATCGTCGATGCCTGCAGGGAATTTGACAGATTTCCAAGAGAAAAACTTCAAGTAAAATGAGATGCTGCAAATATAGACAAAGATAATCGTTGTTTAGAGAATTGAGGGTTTACATAAAACGACTCCATGAGATTTTCCGATATTACTCGTGAAATTTTCTATGTGAAAACAAACAAATCGTTACTACAACAGCAGAAAGTTTAAAGAATAAATATTCGCCCTGATAACTATGCATGGAGCAGTATATTTATTTAAAACAACTTTTTTCCCCCTTTTGTTGTTTGTTAACAGTACAGCATTAACTCTACTTATAAGAAGTCAATTATTTAGATAAAAGGAGCAGTATCCTCGTTTATAACCTTATTTAATAATAATAAAAAATTATATCCAGATAACATTGAAGCAACTGCTTATATGAAATTTTAAACATTTTAAACATTAAACTTTCACATCTAAAATTCTGAAATGTTTTTCTTAGTTCTCTTAGTTTCTCTTTACTGGAAATTATTTATTTATTTATTGACCATCAAAAGTTATAAACAAACTCGCTTGGATAAAAGAAACAAAATACTCTTCTTGTTCCTCTATTGTTAAATTTACAACAGACATTTCTGTAAGATGCAACCATCTACATACAATTTTAATAATAATTTTTATGTAAAATTACGTAGAGATTTTATATAAATTATCGAATTTATTAGAAATTCATTAAAAAGCATTGAAATGATTGACATAAATGAAGCGTGTAAGTTAGCCAATATATTCTAATTAATTTCCAAGGATTCAGTTATATAGTTTGAATCGTTTTGAAGACTAAAGAGATGAATTGGCTATATTTACTAGTATAATTTCATTTATATTCTAATTGTTTAAGATAGATAGACGAAGATAATTAGAGATGATCACGAGAAGCAAATAATAAGTTTAAAGCAAACAAATTATGCGGAGAAATCAACAACTACCGGTTTCGTACTTGTCTAGTTTCGACATTTTTTTATTTGTTTTGTAAGAAGTAGACATATCTGAAGTTGGCCATAAAACGAAAGGATTCTCTCTCTTTGCATTACCAGGCATGTATCTAAACACATCAGGTTAAATCTCTTCCGAGACCAGGTTAAATCCTTCCATCGAAACACCGGATGGTATCCCTATATTGATCCAATGGAGGGTAGGTCAGTAAAGATTGTTCAATGATCGACGGGCCAAGTAATTCTCCAACTGACCTCACTACTACTCTAAAAATATATTTATAAAACGGAGAAATGAATACTCAAAAAACTCCCTGTTATATTACATGATATCAGATATCTTATGTAATGGCATCTTTGAAACACGCCTGCAAATTTTTTTTTCTTTTTTAATCGGAAAAATATCTGATAGAAACTTCACCTTCATTTTTGCCGATTATGAAAGAAATATATATATATATCAGATAGAGTAAAGTTAATCTTAAAATGGATTCCGACTGGGTTTAGCAACATTATTCTTATCTGGAGTGCGTTTGCTTGTTTTCTCGGAAAATGTAAAGTGGAGAATATTATAACTGACATATCTCATCTTCATGTTGATCCCAGTTAAGACAAACTAAGAACCGAAGAGAAGCCACAATCAATAAGAGCAGAGACGGCCGAAGATTAAAGATCAACTGTATGCAGACCGACCACAATTCGCTGTTAGCCAGCCGGGTCCCATTGCTACCCAGTTACTATGGCAACTGCAGGGGTCTAACAACCTGGGGAAACACAAGGGAAATCAACCCCCATTCTATTTGTTTGAATTTCGCCGATGCCCTTACCAATGCGGCTGACCTCAGCTGGCCAACTCATTACTCGGGGGCGGAGTGCTCTGCTCACGTGACCGAGGACGGGTCGCGGTGATAGAGTGTTGATGGTGTAAAGCTTGGGGCACTTGTTACGTCAAAGAAGCGTCGATGGTAACATTTTCCCCAACTGCAATTGTAGCAGTCACACGCTCGGCTCGTTATTCTCAATAATGGAAATTTGAAAGCTGCTTCGGTCACAAAAGATACACGCGTAACAGAAAGTATTTAAAAAGATTCAATTAACCCATTCATAAACCATTTAGTTGCATTGACAATGGTAATCCAATTGCTTCCATATTATTAAATAGGTGTGTTCCATTCCCCGTTTATTTTTAGTAGCAAGAAAAGTAAATCGTCCGTATTTTTATCACATTCGCTAATTTACATATGATACAATGAGGGAAGAACCCGGATGTCCGCCATCAACGTTCAAACTCTATCCATCAATCATGGCTGAATGTAACGAAGTCACGTTATGTGGACAGTCATCGGTTCTGCAACCAATTGTGACTACTTAATCATCGAAAGAACTTCATGCTCTTTGCTACGTTCACGAAACGTGTTATTGATGACGCCAACCTCTACACAGCCAATCTTGTAACACTTGTAGATGATATTAAGATAAAGAAACCATCTAGATAACCGCAAAAATCCAGATTATTAATAGCGCATTAAGCGATTTAATTTGAACTGATGGTTGTTGTTGGACACTGCAACCTTTTGCAATGCGTACAAGATGGAATAAGCCTTTTCCTTGACCGTTCGAATATGATCGATTTAGTCAGAGTTGTCAGAAGTTGAAGAAGTGGATTCCAAAAAGATTCTGTGATATCTTTCGATGGGACGTTTGATAGACAAGAAGAATCGATTTTGGTGCTGTAGATGTTCTTCGAAATCCTTCCATATTTGAAATACACTTCGAACTTCCATCTGTCGTCTTCGCCCAAGTTACTTTGCAATATTTGAAGTATCGGTTGAAAAATACAGTTTCTGCTAGTTGTTGAAGATAAGATAAATAAAGAAATGCGGACGATGACGCTGCTCTTTGCTAACGATAAACAAATAAAGACGAAAGAAGATCTATTGATCTTGCCTCGAGTCAATTAATAGTATCGATATATATATATATATTTTTTCTTTTTTTATATTGTGTTTGCCAAGCAATTATTGAGTTTGCAGAAGTAGGAAGTTGTGGATAAGGCGCTATGGGAAGTAAGCTATTTGGAATTAAATTTTGCAAGTGTCTCTTTTTTGAGCAAATTTATGATCAGTAAACGCATTTGGACGGGTTTTTGTGAAATTTTATAAACATTTTCTAACATAATAGAAGAATAAAATGCAATTTCGAATTTTCTGATTCGATTGCAGACGTGTCTTTGATTAAAGAGTTCTACTTTGAATATTAATAATAATAAAAAAGAGAATGCAAATCCGTTTTAAAGCGTTATTTAAATTTTGATTATTCCGAAAAATACGACAGATTGAATGGTGAAAAAATTAAATTTTGATTATTCGATTTGAAAAATTCACCGTTCTGTCCGTCTGTCAAGTTTCATCATCGATACATTGTCCTTTTATTGTCGAGTAGAAAGCAGATTGACGTCTTCAATAAAAGGCTTCCAATGCCCAATCTAGAAATCATTAACGTAGATTTGACATGCTAAATTTTGTGCCGAAAACTTTCACTGCAAAAACATGCTTCTAAATATTGCGAAAATTTAATTATTTCCTATTTTAATGGCAACTTTTTTTAATACAGCCGCACACTGTCTAAATGTATTTTTTTTTTTTTTTTAAGGGCTTGTTGGAGGAATAACTGAAGAATTATTAGTTAAAACCGGCGAAATTTTAACATATTCTCATTGTTTGTACTATTTGCCGATTTATAATTGAATTTGATAACAATAAAAGTTGTTATCTCGAAAAATAGAGTACAGTAATTGAAAATGCGGTACAATATGGCGGCAGCTGAAAGAGTTTCTCTTCGTCTTAGAATGAAAGTGTAATTCGGTAAAAATTATAATTTATCAAAAGGAAATGATTAAATAAAGTTTTTAAAAAAGGCGTAGGTCAATAGAGGGAATTTATACTGATTAACAAACAAGAAAATATAAAAGCAGGTAATCTGAAGAAGGAAGAAAAACAGTATTTAGATTAGGATAGTAGAAACCACGCCCTTTGGCGCATAGAAAGGGATGTCTATGATTTATTGGTCTTCAGAGAATACAAATGAAAGACATTATTTTCTAGTCTTGATGATGTCTAACTCCGAGTCTTTCCTGCCTGCAGTGGGTGTGCCTCTACTTTTTTCCATCTGCACTTTTATTGCATTAGATGTACGTAACTGAAATTATTTCAGTACCAATGCTAACCTATTAAATTACTTCAGAAATCTGCCGAGACTCGTACTCTGCCTGTTTTGCCTATTAATGCAATGAGACGGAAAATGCGGTTTATATGGAAGTGAAGCGGGTTTTAATACCTTCGAGGCTCTTCCGGAAAGTGATGGAAAATTTCTTAAATTCTTTCAACTTTTCTTCAAAGTATCCGCTTTTCGGTTTTTTAACGCTCTAACGTGTTTTTATTTATTCATTTTCTTTCTTTTCTTTACATTTCTTCTTTCTTCTCCGTGCCAATTTCTGCAGCTTATAAAAATTCCCCATTGGTTAAAAATGAATGATGTTGGAGGCAATTAATATTACAACACGAACACTTTTGTTTAATTATATCTAAAAAGTCGTCCGAAATATGCGAAAGATGTGACTAATTAAAAATAAAATTTGAAAAATAATTTTTTAACCAATAGGGAATTTTTATAGGGCATAAAAGTATCAGTTTGGTTAATTAATGAAGAGGAATTCCTTTAAATAAATAATAAATAAGACTGGAGAATTTTCTGCAGAAAAACCCAATTTTTCAGCATTCGATAACGAATCGAGTGTTTCAGCTTCCAATTTTTCAGTTGCAGTTTAATACTAGAATTTAATCAATGACGAATATATCTGTAACTCTATATTTAAGTAAACAGATATAAACATCGATAATACTATATTTATAACAATACCTCATTAAATATATACTAAATATAAATTTTAATTTTATTTTAGCCACTTAAAAAAAAAGAGGTTTTATGTGGACGTATTCATTTTGTCTGTCTATTCTTTGGTCCATTCACCAGATGAAAACTAAATATCTCGTAGGATTCAAATTTTAAGGAATCCTTTTTTATTATCCACGTTATATGCGTGTTCATTTTTAAGGTTGTATGTGTTTCCATTACAAGATGGCGACCATTCGAACTATTTTAAAAATTCTTCGTGGTTGAAACTGTCATCCATGAAAGATTTTATATATACTACATTTGAATTTTTTTTCTTATGTAAAAAATAGCTATAATATTACTTACGTCGATAAAAGCTTTAATTATATTTGTTTATAATGATGCGCTTTGATTAAAAGTGAAATTTTTATCAGTCTGCATAAAAAAATAAATCATACAGATATAAATTTTATCATTATAACAACTAATAAATTGCGAAACCATATATTTTAGTTTGGATATATACAAATACATTTTTTTTACATTATTTTCACATCTTTTTTTGATAAAAAACCAAAGCGTTATTGTTACATTGACTGCACATCTGCAATTCAATTTTTCCGCAGTCTTCTTCGAATTCTTTATCGCTAGGCAATATTAAACACGTCTTAACTAGAAATCCTATTTTAATTGTTTTAAAAAAACATTATTCGAAGTTATTTATGTAGCGCAGTGCGTCAAGTTATATTAAAACTAGAAGCAATCTTAGAAAAGATTAGTATCTTCTAACCTATATTTGCGGATCTGTCGTCTGTACAATCCAGATATATCGATAAATTTATTTTCGGATGCATTTATATATACTTGAATATTCGATGAACTTTCCAAATATACTAAAAATATATATTACAAATAAAAATGTAGTCGATTTAAATGTTAATTTTATTAATTGTACTTAAAACGTTTTAATAAAATGTAAATTAGGAATAATTTATAAAGAATTTTTTAAAATTCGCAATTTAGAAATCATTTTTGAGAAGTTAACATTTAAATAAAATGGAGAAAAATCAATTCAGTTTCTTGGTCTGGAATTGTGCGCTAGAGGCACAGAGGGAAGCGCAACTGAAGCGCTTTCAGATTTTTAAGCAGAAACTTCCTTTATCTACCAGACTATTCAATTTTTCATCGCTTTATTGAACCACGATTAATACATCTAATGATATATTAATATGTTTTATCTTAATTTTTCCTTATGCTATAGAAAATTATATAGTATATATATATATATGTGTGTGTGTGTATGTGTGTGTGTGTGTGTGTGTGTGTGTGTGTGTGTGTGTAACATTCAAAGTTTATATATATCAGTGAATGTGTATAAATTTATACAGCATACATATATACAGCATATTAAGAAACAGAATAAGATAGAAGAAGATATATAAAAATATTATTTTACCTCTTAAATTTTAAAACGTGTTATCGAAATCATATTTATCATTAATGTAGTCGGTAGAACATTTTATTTTTTTCACACAAATTTTTTTAATGTGCATCCAACTTCATTAAGCTTTTGTAATATTAAGACTATTTTCTTTTCTTTTCTTTTTTTTGCGTGTGTGTCAGCTGCTCCAAATGATGCTAACCTTAGAATGGTCAAGTTCTGCCCATTTCCTCTTAGCCTCTTTGTGAACTGCACAGGTGTGCATTTATCATGTTGATTTTTCAATATGTCAGCCCAGCTCAATTATGAGGTTATTGAATTCTCCGGGTTAATATTTGTCATCGAGATTATATTTGATCAGATGTGCGATTTTATTACATAGAATATATATACAGGTGTATATATATATATATTTTTTTCCTGTTAAAAATATCGATTTTTTTTACATTTATATCTTACGAAAATATAGATTGGATTGTTTCGCTTGTTTTATCGTTATTTGTTTATTTACTAGACGCTTTCCTGAAGATTTATAGCTTTTGTACGTTTCCCTTCATTTGATTTGCATAAAGCGTACTAACGTAACTGGTAAACTACTGCTTGTCCGACCAATTGGTTTACCTATTAATTCGCAAACTACAGTCTTCGTTTGATTTACCTATTAATTCTCAGCGCATCTTCTACCTTATCTATTAACTGGCAAACTATTACGTGACTACCGACTAGTTTGCTTGCTATATTAATTCGTTATGTCTGGTGTCCATTTGATTATCCGCTAACTCGATGTGTGTGTCTGTCTGTCAAATTTCACTTTATCGTCTGCCTATATATGTATGTATATATGCATATTTTCTCTAATTTTATTTATCGATTCTACTGATATCTAATCATAGGATGCCTAACGACCGACACGAATTTAGAAATCAATTAAAATTAATAACAATAGGTATCCAAATTTCATTTTGTCGATATTTGAATTGATAAAAGTGATTTGTAAGC
Source organism: Androctonus mauritanicus (assembly GCA_011317285.2). NCBI lineage: Eukaryota > Metazoa > Arthropoda > Arachnida > Scorpiones > Buthidae > Androctonus > Androctonus mauritanicus. The sequence goes on from WUQG02207640.1 coordinate 34,675, forward strand.
AGAAAACGTCCCATGCTTATATAATCCCCTAATAATAATTTAATAGAAATTTGTTTTAATCGGAAATCCTAGAGTTTTTGCCTATCATCGAGGGTCATAAGTCAAACAGGTTTCAACAGGGGCTCGTTCCCCAGGGGTGTCGAGTTGAGAGAAAACCTTCCACTATTAAGCTTATACTGTTAAAGTTAACTAAGTCGATTGTATGTCAAGCACAGACCCGAGAGGACAAAATTAATTAGATGGACCATAATTGAAACCTTCTATCTGACAACGCCTGTCTGAGATTACAGCACCACAAGAGGCCAATCTGTGAACTATATAGGAGTTAGCTAGGATCTCTTGTAGTCAATTGAGGAATGTGTTGTCGATGGGATAGGATGGGCCGCAGCTAGTTTGATGAACCGTTTTGTGTCAAACTGAGTAAACTAGCAAGAAAACAAATTGCTTCTTCACTACTCTTTTTTTTTTAATACAACAACATTCGGCTCTTCTTACGTTGCTCCTCTCTGCTCCTACCTCTATTTCGGTTCTGCGTAATTTAAACACGAATTTAATGAAATTTTTTCAACTTTCGTCTAAACAAAAATTTCAGTTAAGGCTATAAATACTAAAAACTTACCAATCTGCGGAGTATCTTCAATCTGGCAGCATTGAATTAAAAATGAAGTCGGGCTGTATACTGTAATATATAGAACAATTCGCATTGGATCTAATTTAGAAAGAACAGAACAAATTGAAAGAGGAGGACAAAAAATTAAAAGATTAAAACGGTTTCGTAAACAACAGGTAGTTCTTAGTAATTAAGTTCTTTTTTAAAAATGAGTAAAATATTGATCAAACGTCGATTAGGTAGTTGGTTGTGCGTGCATTCGGTTCTAAATCTAATTTCAAAGCAGAAACGATAAAATAATTCATGATAGAGTAATTGCCAAATAAATAAATGATTGTTTATCACAAACTACCAATATCTCGTCCACATCAGATGTAAATGAACCTTCTCTTCTGTTTTGATTAGGAATAAACAATTACACTCCTAAATTGGCATGTTTCAACTTAACGACACTCTATTCGGAATAAATCTACATTTTTAATTTATTCCTTCCTCTTTCTGTTCGTCGTGATACGGAGGAGAGTAATTAAAAGCGACTCTAAAAATATATATATATATAGGTTAAATCACTTAATAATAATTAAAACTACGACCTTTACGAGCGATCCTCGGTTTAATAATGTATAAATTAAGACTGAATTTTATGGAAAAAAAATAAAAAAAGCAAAGTTTCGAGTGTCATTTAATGGTTAAGTAAATCTATTAGAAGTGTCCTTCGGGAAGTTCGCTAAAGCAGCTTAGATAATAATCAGGATAGCTGTATTGGATAACAAGCTGTCCTACAAGAAAACACTTTGCTATAACAAAAAAAGCCTTGACCACTGGTTATTATCAACTGCACTAACTTATCTCTATTTGCGATCTGGTAGCATTGTCAAGGATAAGTTGCTCCCGGTAGTCCGATCCCTTAATAATTTGTCGTTCATTGTAACAAGTAGAAAACTGGCTTCAACTAAACTAAACATAATTAGCATATCAACTTGATCAAAACACGCGAATGGTTTGCAATGCTCGATATCCAGTTCGTTATTTTTATTTCTAAAATTATTCATTTTTTAAATATATTGATTACTGACCAAATTAGTCGGTTAGAACGTCGCTGCAGTTAGAAAAAGAACGAAAAAAAAAATACTTCAACATCTCTAATAGCTTGGGGAAACAGATGCGTACAATACTCGAGAAAACACAGGAAATTAAATTATTCCGTTGAATAAATAATCGGCAAGAAGCTTAGTAAATTGGTTTGGGTCATAAAGAGGAAAAAATTATATATATATGTATATAGGACTATATCTTTTATTTTCATTTGTGGTGAACGTTTCAAAATGAAAAGAAAGCGCAAATATAAGCAAGAGTTTCCTGGGGTGGTCATTAAAGAGGAACTCCAAATTCTGACAGATGTCTGGATACAATGGGCACGATCTGTACACAGCAGCTGCTTCTGACCAGGAAAGCACAAACATTAAAGCGGCTTTTAAAATTGAAGACTTGCTTAGAAAGGTTTTTTCATGACAGAACTATTTTTGAAATTAATGTGCGAGTATCGATAAGAAATTCGAAACCATTTAAGTCCTACTGTGCATTGGTAGAAACGAAAAACTGTTGATAATAGTTTAGACTGGCTTAAGTCCTTTTTATGTTCAAAATTACAGTTATTATTAAAACTTTTTAATTCGCTTTTTTATCCTTAATTTAGACTTCGTGACTTTTTAAGACATTAAAAAATGAAAACAAAAAAGAAAAAACATTTAATAGAACCAACTATAGTATTTTTTACAAGTCGGTGAGATTAAAATATATCTATAGAAAAACAAAGTTGAACAACAACTTTCGAGTAATCTAACCATTTTCAGATACAACATTCTAAACTAAAGCATACTCATATTTACGCTTTAGAATGTTTTATTCAAAAGTGCTTTTCATCTTCATTTTTCTATAAAACTTACCACCAGTAAAAATATATTTCGTTCTGTAAACTTTTTTCGCCATTTTATTTACTCGACTACCAGATTCGAATACTGTATTTTTCAATTAATTTAAATATTTCTGCATTTAAGTTATAATACTTATTTAAATTCGTTAATATTCGAGCACTTCCGCTTAAATTTCGCTGTCTGTCGCATTGAATAAAATATAGAACAAGATTTCAGACTACTAGACTATATATAAAACTACCTCGTCTTATCCAAAATAAGCGAAAGTGAGATCTCATAGAAATCCTCAACAAAAATATTGGATAACAAGCTGTCGTTCAATACAAACGTTTTGAAGCAACTTTTTTCTTCTTTTTTTATAAAAACATACTCATTAACTCAGCCAATAGTTATAAGGACTATTATATTTTCAGTGGTTCTCCTCGATACGACCACAGAAAGCTCTTTAGGATGGACTAAGTACCCATATGGACCTCAGGCAAGAACTCCAGCTGTAAGTTAAAAAAATGATGATAAAAAAAATACTAATGTAGTTGCATGTATTAAAGATGCACTTTAATATTGCTCCGGTTAGAAGAACATAATGTTAGAAACTGTGAAGGGATTTCTCGTCAAATGGACGTTGCAAAAATCCATGTTTAATGCATAAATTAAAGGCTTTTAATCGAATTATTGTCATTTTAAAAATATTTTTATTAATAATTCAACTTTCTGTCCTAATTCGATTATGAAAATCAATAAAGTAGAAAGTACAAAATACAATCGGACGTTTGGAATAATTCCTATTTTCCAATTCCGCTAAATAGAAAGGATTATTATTAATCCTATGGATTGAGATTAAAAGCCTTAATCCATTTTCTCTATTAATTCCTTATGGAATGGGCTTAAACTTGGATTTATGGAAACTATAATTAGAACTCGAATTAAATGGTTAAGTTTACTCTATCGATTAATCGATAGAGTAAAAGTTTAAATGTAAAAGCTTATAAGTTGATAATTTATTTTTTTTAAAAATCGATTAAATATTTTAATCGATTTTAGATCTGATCTGAGCTTTTATGAAATGTGATAAATGCGAGTTTAGTATTGAAAACTGTAGTAGAAATTAACAGTTTCGGAGGCATCCGAACGATCCATAAAAATTCCGAATGGCCAATAATTCAAAAACATTTTTCGAATATTTTTCAAAAATATTCGAATTATCCTATCAAAGAATCGATTAAAAATTTGAAAAATTGAATTCAGTTAAGTTTTCTTCAATTATTAATAAAAAATACATATATAGAAAAAAACTATGACATCTAAATATGTAAATTTATATTCAGAAGAGTTGCTTTCTCTTTAGAAAATTGATGGATGCATTTTTTTCCTCTATTGAATAAATAAACATTTTAGCTAAAATCATCAATTTAAACTACAAACAAAATTAATTCTCGAATAATATTTAAATTTAAACTGAATGCAAATTATTTTATTTGCATTTTTTTTTATAATTTTTAAATTTCATTTTTTTCATTTGTTTATTTAATAAAATATCTTTTTATAAAATTATTATTATTATTATTATTATTATTATTGTTATTATCATCATAATTTTTAACTTTGTGATTTAAAATAAAAATTATAAGTTAATAAAAATTAAAATTTATTTAAAATGATAAAAAGTAACATAAAAAAATGTTTTCTTTAATTTTTTAATGAAATCGAAAAATACGATATTAAAATATTGGATTACTGTTATAACTTGATGGTTGAGATAATTGTTCGTATAAACTTGTATCTGATTGGTCAAGCTAAATTCGATTAATATAAAAGCAATTTTACATTAAATTGATGTTTAAAATTACGCTTCGGAGGAGAAAGTTTAACTAAACTTCCATATTAGAAGCAAAATAAAAAGAAAAGTAATATTTAAAATTTAAAAATTTATAAAAATTAACAAGAAATGTTAGATTTATTTATCAAACATAATCTTATGTAGCTTATTTGTTAAAAAAGAAATTGTTGTAAAATTGAACTAATAAAACAACATTTTAACAATTTCCAACCAAACGTTTTAAAATATATTGTCTAACGTTATTTTTTTTATAAAAAAGACTAATTATATATATTCATATAATATATATATGAATATATATATTATAATTATTCATTTTTTATTTATTATTTATTATTATATAATAAATAATAAATAAAAAAATAAATAATATTTATTTTTTTTAATAAATAGTTATAAATATTTATTATATATTTATTTTTTTATTTTAAACATTAATCACTTTTAAATCACTTAAGATTATAAATCACTTTTAGATTATAGAAATTTTAAATTGACCAATAAGGCACAAGTTTACATCAGAACCAAGAAAAAAATATTTGTCCTCTAGATGTCAGATCAGTTTTATTATTAAGCACCTGGCAACAAGTCATGTTTTTAACAAAACTGTAATAAAATTTCCATAATTTGTAGACATAGCAATAGTTTTGTAACTTTTTGTCTTTTATGAAAAAAAAAAGTTTGCATTTATTTAAGAGCAAATAAAACTTACTAAAAGATTAAGAAGATTAAAATTTTTAAATGCCTAATTCGTAAAGGAATATTTTTTCGATTACAGATTTAATTATTATTTTTTTACATAAACAAAATCTACAGTTAGCTAATCGAATTAAAAAAACTTAAGATTTTTAAGCTTTTTAACTTTCGCTTTAAAATGTTTGTATTTATGAAAATTTAATGTAGAAGAAAATGAAAGGTAGAAAGGAAGTGATGCAAAAGTTACTACTATATTCGATATCCATTAAAGATTTTTTCCCCGTCAAAGAAGTCAGTCCATTTAAATCATTATTACTAAGAGTAGTTCTGGGAGAAGGATTCGAAAATTTTCTTTCTTGCCAATCGAAAAATAACCGGACACATATTAGTGTTTTTGATAGTTGAATAGTATACCTTCATTTAATGTCTACAACAGCTGCAGACAATTCTTTCCACTTCTTTTGATTTGGCAAATCGTCTCCTGCCCGTTCCAAATTATGATTTGGACTTTTTAGAAACGAAAAAATTTCCTTTTTTACTTATATCCTTTTGTAGAATAATATTTTAATGAATGGTTTAAATTTATAATAATAAAAACCAATTTAATCGCTAGAATTGCGGATGAATGATAGTTAATTATTCTTTGCAACTCCCTTGGTCGCACTGGTTTCGGTTTAACGATTGAACTTAAAGAGAAATAAGGCAGTTTAAATAAGCGATAGGAATTTTAATTTAAGAATCTAAATGTTAATGATAAGAGATTAGAACGTAAAGGTTATTAGGTAATTCTTAAGACGAACAGTTTGTTCGTTTACAGAAGGTTATATACGTTCAAGAATTGCTTAATAAATTCTCTTTGGCTCTCTCTAGATAAGTTTTAATGTTCTCTAAGACGATTTTAGAGCATTTTTAAATTATAATTAACGTTTTCTGAAAATATTTTGGAAAGTTTGGGAATTGATTTGTCTGGAAATTTTTATACAAGCTAATGTAATTTCGTCATAGCCTATATAGGTAATTCCGATAGCTGACACGGGAGTCAACTGGACAAAAATATCGTGATAGATGAAAAGTGATTAAATCTCTCTAGGATTTAGAAAGAGAAAGCTCGTTTCTTTGACTCGAACTCTTGTTTTGTTGATAAAAGAAATAAAGACAATAATGCTCTTGTCAGTTTAGTGGATGGGAAGCGAAAGATAGCGTATCACAACCGTTCACCTCGATGCTTCAATTGAGTGTCACGTTATGATGATTTTAAAGTGGCAATGTACCAAAGTACAGTCACAGTAAATGGCTAGAAGTTATACAACTGTTGATTTATAAAGCTTTTTCTAGTTCTTTCTTTCTCTTATTTATCTTTTTTTTTTGTTTTAAGCTATAAGGTTAGTAGCAATAAATTAAAAATTGTGAAAAATTTAAGCGTTATTATCTTTCAGTGGGTAGAAGAGAGCTTCACGAATTTCGAATTGGGAATCAATTGGAGGTCGTACGTGGTGTGCGACGTGGCCTACAACGATGTCAACAATTGGTTGTGGACCCCATTCATCGAGAGAGGTCCGGCCAATCGCATGTACATCGAAGTCAAGTTTAGTATGAGGGATTGCAACCTGTTCCCCGGCATGGCTTTGTCGTGCAAAGAGACTTTTACTCTTCTCTACTACGAGTTCGACGCTGCCACCAAGGAACCTCCGCCTTGGGAACCCGAATCTTACAAACTGATCGGCAGGATAGCGGCCGACGAAGGAAGATTCACTTCTAATGCAGAAGTCATCATCAATACAGAAATCAGAAGCGTACCCGTGACCAAGAAAGGCGTGTACTTTGCATTCAGAGACCAAGGTGCCTGTTTATCTCTCATCGCCATCAAAGTGTATTATGTCACTTGTCCCGAGATTTCCAATAGTTTCGCTTATTTTCCCGAAACTCCTACTGGAAAAGAAGTTACTGCCATCGTTACAGTAGAGGGTCAATGTGTAGCAAATGCCGTGGTTGTTGACACTCCTAGATTATTGTGCAAAGGAGATGGAAATTGGACTTTACCATCTGGTGGATGCAGTTGTATGGCAGGATATGAACCATTGGGAGAAATCTGCGAAGGTACGTAGTACTCTTATCAGTAATTGTACGAGGAATTAATTTAAAATTTAGTCGGTTAAATAACACAATCGTCAAATATTACCTCTGTCGAAATATTGATAGATTGGTTCCCTCTAAGCCAACTATTTGTCCAATAAGAAGATTACTTGGTTTGTATGTTTGGTTTAGAAGTTTCTCTCTCTCCCGTCATCCTTTCAGCCTTAAGGCATTCTGTCGGACTGAATGTCATTAAGAAGTAATTCCCCGGTAAATATAAGTGAGATGCTTAATTAATTCGTTTTAATTCGGTAAAACTTTCTTGGTTATTTACACAACAGAAATTGGACTTGCACAACTACGCTTAGTTAGAAAGCAAACAAACGTGTAACTTTGTGTATTTTCCAGCTAACCTTTATAATAAACTTTTTTTTAATTCCTATTCTTATGTTATCTCACTTAATTTTTTTTAAAAGTGAATATCTAGTTACAGCAGAAGGATATCGATCGGCAGATATTTTAGTTCACTTCATTTTTTTTCTTTTATTCTAAGTTTATTGTTTTAATTTTATGCACTCATTAGATCTTTTTAGCGTGAATAGAGTTGCGTTTTTTTAACTTTTATAGGAAAAGTAGCTTTGGCAGAAGCATTTCGCCGGAGTAGTCTCTTGCTGCCACTGAGAATTTCATTTCTCTTCCATACAAATACGGAATAAAAAGAATTTAAAGCTGGGCAGAATAACGTTGTACATCAAAGAGTAGATGCATGGCTACTGATGAAAATAAAACCCAACAGGCGAATATGGGTTTCGTCCGCTTCACTCGTCAAAGCAATCACGAATGGCGTGACAATGTAGCACTCGTCTGAATAAAAGAAGCAAAGAAAAAGAAAAAAAAAATCATTCGCGATTGTCCAGCAAGAAAGGTGCGTTTTCACAGAAATACTATATAATCTGTTTTATTAATTCTTTCATAATTACTTCACCTCGACAATTTAAATTTTTTTTAAGAGCAAAAAGCGTGTAGACATCTAGAAATTACAAGCGGTGTATATCTCTTATGGTACATTAGTCTGTCTACGTAACTAGTCGGTTCCTTAATTGCTACTCACTCAAATTAATTTATAGTATCCATTATGGATGTAGACCTAATGTCGAGTTATACGAAATTTAGTAGCGAGCGGAAACTGCCGCCGTCCTAATACTCAATGATACGAAACTAGAGGAAGATGACTATTTTACATATCTATACAAGTTCGGGATTATTCTGCTCGACGTTTCCGAATTGTGCCATTTTAGATAAGTTTGCATATCTATACAAATTTAACTAGTTCGTGTGTAATGCTTTCCAATCTTTGTAGATATCTCTTTCCAGATATTCTAGTTTTGCACGCGAATTTCTATATATTTTTTTTTATTCGTTCCTCGTTTCTTTCTTCAGGTAGCGTATTGAGCTATTTTTTATTTTTTCAATTGAAGGCGTTTCTAGAAATATTCTATTTTTTAATATAAAACCTATTCGGATTTCCCACTATGAATTTTAATCATCCGATGGAGTCTATACATAGAATTCTATGCCAAAAGAGCGTGTTGGAGATTTAATAATTATATTGTCTAGATGCTTTGCTTATATATATATATAATTTTTATTTTTAGTGTGTCCTGTAGGGACGTTTAAATCGAACGTTGGAGAAAATCCTTGCTATTTCTGTCCTCCTCACAGTGATGCACCCTATCGAGGATCAATGGAATGTCGATGCGATGATGGACACTACAGAGCACCAAAAGATGCTGCATACAGTCCTTGCACTCGTAAGTTACTGTTTACAATCTATATATATATATTTTCTAACATTTTTTTTTCTTGATTTAAAAATACTATAGTTTATAACAATGCACGCGAATTATAATAATTTAAAAATCCATCACGAGTTAGAAAACAGTAACTTTTACCGAATAAACAAACCTTAACCTTCTTAAATAAATAAAAATGTTTATCTTTCAGAACCGCCATCGGCTCCACAAAATTTGTCTGTAAGTTTCGTAGACCAGTCGACTGTGGTTCTAGAATGGCAAACACCTTCATATCTAGGTGGTAGATCAGATTTAGAGTACAGAATTGAATGCGAAGGTTGCAGTCCTTCGGTGGTATATACACCTTCGGATAGAGGTTTTAACGAAACTAAAGCGACTATCTCCTCTCTCAATTCTGTTACATCGTATAGATTTCAAGTTTATGCAGAAAATGGGGTTTCGGGTTTAAGCAGAAGCGAATCTTCCGATATAACAGTAACTACTGAAGCTTCTGGTGAGTGTATGAGATTACTATCTTTTGACATTATCTAATATCAATTTTTGAAGAATTTTTCAATTTAATAATGGAAACTTCCCGCTTCTTTACTTATTTTAATTTATGGGTTATGAATATTTACAAAAGTTAAAAGTTTCGGGAAACGTGTTGGAAGTAAAGATTATTCGATTTTATTAAATTGTTAGTTCCCAAGAATTAATTGCCGTAGATAGGATGGTTTCGGAGATAGCAGAACCTTTAATATCTTAAGGGTTTCATTTCAGAATAGAGTTATGATTGGTTGCTATGGTGAATGACATGATAAAAAATTAAAGTTTCTTCTTTTTTTTTCCTTACTCCCTGCTATATTTTTTAGTGTCTTCCGAAGTTAGAAATGTAAGAATTGTCAACGTTAAAAGTTCCGAATTGATTTTAGCTTGGGATGCTTTATTGGAATCTAAAGACGAATTGCAGACTTATGAAGTGAAATATTTTCAACGTGGATTCGAAAAAAATACTTCTACTTTAAGAACAATGAATGAAGAGATTTTGTTTACTAATTTGCAAGAGAATACTCCTTACGGCTTTCAGGTAATATACTTTTACGTGTTTAATTATACCACAAAACTGTAAAGGCTGCTATCTTTGTTCCTGCGAGGATAATTTTATTTAAAGCAGCGAGCGGTTACAAAACGGATCAGCCTACAGGCAAATGGTCTTAGATCTATTATATCGTTATAATATTAAATTCGATAAGAAATTTATGTTTAGTTTAATAACATTATTATATTAATCTTCTTTATATAGCCATCATATTTTTCTCAGCTGACACTGTAATTTTATACTTTTCACAATACAATAAATGAAATTGTTATAGTATAAATATTTATAAAATTCTAGAATGGCAAAAAATTTTATGCACCTAAAAATTTGTGGCAGTTTTTTTAAACTTTTGGAATATTTTATTAATCCAATATCAGGATAATGTTGCTAAACAAAATGTGTGTGAGTATAAATAAATGAATGTTATTTGTTTACTCTTATCATTTAGGTGAGAACCAAGACAACTCGAGGATGGGGTGAATACAGTAAGCCAATTTATACGAAAACAGGTCAAACTGTAGGCAGCACAGGTGAGTTTACCGACTAAAGACGATACAAGGTAATAAGCATCTAACATGAAAGCTCTGTATAAGACCTAATGTCACAAACTTTATCAGCAAACACAAAACAAAAGAAGCCAGCAATGTCTAACAGACACATCTATTATCTGAAGCAAGCACAATATTGATTATTTCTGTAGTAGCATTCCCAATACCTCCAGCAGGTTTTTCTTTTTATTCCGTCCTGTTTCAATAACTTTCAGAAAATTTCTTTTTATTCTCGTCTGTTTATTAAGTTTGCATTGTTTTCTAACTTTAAATAAATAGTTTATGGATAAAAAAAACTCCGGAAAAAGAAAAATCTATTAAAATTTTGATTTCTGTAGTTGTAATTTTTTTCTCTCTCTTAATCATTGTTTTATATTAAAATGCAATCTAAAAAAAATCCATTTTTTTATTTTTTTAACTATTTTAATCTGTTTTATTTCTTTTCTTTTTATAACTATTTAAACAATTATCTACGTTATAAAGTTCAATTTATTTTTTTAGCATTAATCGGAGACGAAGAACAAGTCCAAGTACGCATAATAGCAGGGACTACTGTAGCAGTAACAATGCTAATCATCGTCGTTATAGTTATGATTGTATTGTATGTTAGAAGGTAAATTAATAATTATCGCTTTGTACAGTTATAGCTATAGCTGCATTTAAATTTATAAACTTGTTTCAGAAACAGCGATGAGTGTAATAAGAAACAACCTAGCGACTGCGATACTTTAGAATATAGAAATGGCGAAGGTGAGTCGATTTAAATAATTTTTTTAGCTAATCTAGAATTGTTTTCTGTAAAAAAAAAAACATTTCAAAATCTTAAATCTCGTTAGTTCTTCCTCCCGTGGATTCTTTAGCTACTAACACACGGAGTAAGTTTACGTTTCCTACTAACAAAACTAGTTCTAACAAAACTCTTCTCATTTTTTGCATGCATACAGTGGTTTTTTTTTACATTGCAGTGATGACCTATATAGCTACTCCAGTGTATAGTTCGAGTAGGACTTATATTGACCCCCATACTTACGAAGATCCTAATCAGGCCGTCTTGCAGTTTACAAAAGAGATCGATGCATCCAATATCACAATAGAAGCCATTATCGGAGGAGGTATAATGGAGCTTATTGACACCAAAGAAAAAAAATGCAATGTCATCTTTTGTGCTTAAAAATACATTAAAAATTTATTTTAAAAGGTGAATTTGGTGATGTGTGTCGAGGAAGTCTAAAGATTCCTGGATGGATGGATGTCACCGTTGCTATTAAAACTCTTAAGCCCGGTTCTTCAGAGAAAGCCAAGTTAGATTTTTTAACAGAAGCCAGCATCATGGGACAGTTTGATCATCCTAATGTTATTTATTTACAAGGTGTAGTGACTAAATGCAACCCGGTTATGATCGTAACTGAATACATGGAGAATGGTTCTTTAGATACGTTCCTCAGGGTAATTGTTAGTAGAGATTGAATTATTTTAAAGTGTTATATGAATGCTAGATCCATCCTAAGAGCTAGAGAGATTTCGGAGTGTTATATAATATTTTGAGACAATTTTATAGATAATTTTGTTAACAAATTTTCTTACTATAATAATTTATAGTTCAGAGATAACGGAATCTCTCAGCTTGGTAGGATCTCACGGTCAGTTTAAACAATTAGCAATTTATACAAGTATTTAAATTATATTTATAGGCCAATGAAGGTAAATTCCAAGTGTTACAGTTAGTGGGTATGCTTCGTGGTATAGCATCAGGAATGCAATATCTTTCTGAAATGAATTACGTCCACAGGGTATGTATAATATTTACTGTAAAGAAATTACTTAATAATAAGCAGACAAACAGATAAACGAAAATTCGATTCGCATTATAAATGAATAAAGTGAATTAAATTAATTCATCTCAACTATTAAAAAAATGTATCATAATAGATATTAATTTATATATAAATGTATAAAGTTCCTACTGATAAAGTATAGAAAGTTCCTCACTCATCTTTTGTAGTAATTAAGGTGAGCACTAATTTCATTCATATTTAATGAGAGAAAAGCAGTTTTTCTGCAGATGTACCGAAGGTCTTGATTAGTCAGCACATCTCTAGTTGACGAGCTTATTGGTCAGCATATTTAGTTAGAGGGAAATTAGACGGTTGAGAAAAAGTCAATTGTTTCTTCCATTTTTTCTACAAAATCCTTTTTTTTTTCCAGGATCTGGCTGCCAGGAATATTTTAGTGAACGGAAGATTTGCGTGCAAGATAGCAGATTTTGGATTGTCTAGAGAACTAGACTATGCTGTAGAAGGCACTTATACAACTCAGGTAAGAAATCGTTATCTGAAGTTTAATAACATTTTTTTCCCACTTTCTCGGAAGATTAAAAAAGAAATTGGATTGTTTAAATGAATTATCGGAATTCTGTCTTTATGCGAAGCAAAGCGAATAGTGTGAGGTTAAGAATTAAAGTCTATATAAGCACTGAACTCGACCATGCTTTCCACGAAATATGCATTCTTTATGTGATTGCACAAGCCATCTCTTTCTTTTCTTTTAGGGAGGTAAAATTCCAATACGTTGGACGGCACCAGAAGCAATAGCATTTCGAAAATTCACTTCTGCCAGTGATGTTTGGAGTTACGGAATTGTTAGTTGGGAAGTTATGTCTTATGGTGAACGTCCGTACTGGAATTGGTCAAACCAAGACGTCATCAAATGCATCGAGAAGGGATACAGGCTACCAGCTCCTATGGTAAGTGCAGTCGAATGGGATCTATGATTATATTCGTACTGTTTTTGATATTTTAAATACGATTACAGGATTGTCCAGAGGCATTGTATCAACTAATGTTAGATTGCTGGCAAAAAGATAGATCTCACAGACCAGTATTTGCGAGTATTGTTATGACAATCGATCAACTTATGCAACGTCCAGATATGCTTAGTAAAATAATCAAAACCAGGTAAGTAAACTAATTAAAAAGAGATTATTTGCAAAATTATCTCTGTTCTAATCGGTGCTGTTTTCTAGACCATCCGCTCCAGATTTACCTTTTTACGATTCTGTACCTGAATGGTTGGAATGCATTAAGATGAGTAGATATCTGGAAAATTTCCAACAAGCGGGTATCGTCACAATGGATTCAGTATCGAGACTAACTGTTATGGACTTAGCAGCAATTGGTGTTACGTTAATTGGACATCAGAAGAAAATCTTAAACAGTATTCATGCGTTGAGGGCTGGAGAACAGTCTGAAGGATTATTGGTCTAATTTCCTTAGCAAGTTCACCACTTCACTGCCATTTTGTTTGTCGAGCTTGTCATTCCCTCATCCACCATGTGTGTGTATTGTGGACTAAAAATACAGTTGCAGGTTCTACCTGCAGACCAGAAAACTTTCCCTCATCAGAGCTTTAAAAATAGACGTTCGCCCCCATATTAAGGCAGATTGCCCATGCACCTTAAGGTGCAGTGAGGAAAATCATTCGATGCAAATAAAGGTGTTTATTGAATTTAAACATTCTTTAAATATAATTACGGTTATATTTAAACAAGTGTGATTTCTGAGTTTCTCTCTTTTGCAGATCTATGGTGATCCAGCCACCTCATGAACATCTTGTATTCCCTTATCACCTTTGACCTCGTGAACGTCGGTGATTGACAGCTCCGAATGGCAGTTTCGAATTCCTAAATATCAGTAAAAAAGTTGTAAATACACTGTATATATGTGTAATAAATTCCCAAAAGAGATATGAGTGTTAATCTGATCAATTGAATTTCTATGGAAGACTTTGATTAAGTTGAACTGGTCATCAATAGAAGGTCGTACATTCCATGACATTTTCCCTTCCTTGTTAGACGAAACCTTAACGATCCACGTACTTCTTATTGTCCGAACCAACATTCATCATCAATTGCTGCCGTTTCGATTATCAGAACTTGCACGTACTTCGGCATTACTAAGCTTTTCTTCGTCTTCTTTTTTTTAACGTCTTCGTAAATCAATCCAAATCAATCCGATATGAAATTATAAAAAAATAAAAAAAAAAGATAGAAATTTAAAATGATCTTTTCTTTCGAAAATCCTCAGAGGCGTTGCACAGACTTAAAATCTGTCCAAGAAGAAAAGTCAGATTTCGTTGTAAGCTGGATTTGAATTTTTAGAAAAGAGAAAATGTTCTTCTGAGGGATTTTTCCATGTTTTGTTTTTATGACTATTAACATGGGAAAACATTCATATTTTCCTACTTACGTATTTTTTTCGACTTGTAGAGCTTATAATATCCACCGAATAAAGAAGTGAATAACAAGGAAAATAGTTTCTTGTTATACTTCTAAAGGCCACACACACTGTTTCTTTTTCACTTTATTACGTTTTCTTTCTCCGCAAGTTTAATTCTTTACAAATAAAAAATTCTACATGCATTATTTTGGAGAAAATATTTGGTCAAGAATATAAAACAATATTTATAACGAAATTCACCAATATCTCATGTATTTATTTAGTTTATTCCTAACTTTATTATCGCAAAAAAAATCAGAATCGAAATGAGTAGATCACGATTTCATTTCGTAACTGTCATGCATTATTCACGTTTTACGATTTACTGCAAATTTAGTCAGTAATTTCTTTATCGATGTATAAAAAGAAAGATTCTATCGAAAAAGTCACGAAAATGAAGTATAACAGTGCAATCGAATATGTAATCTATGAGAACCGAAGCACCTACGTGTGTACAAAGATTTAATGCTACTGACTTAGGTCATCCTCTATTGTTTTAAAGATAAACATGAGGATAGTTTTTCTATTTTTTAACACTATTTGTTATGTGAATGTAGTGTCAAGCGGATAATTTTTCATAAAACACTGTAGCAACTATTCACTCAATTGTTAATAATATCAGTCAAATCATTAAGTCAAACAGTAGTTAATGCATATAAAAAAAAAAAAAAAACCCATTACAAGCAGAAAACTTTGCAGATCGAGCAGATTATTATCTAAAAACAATTTTTTCAAAATATAAAATATCACTACATGATATAAAATTTAAATTAAGAGAATTTTACCAAAAAATACTAGAATTTGATATTAAATTGAATCTATCAAGGAATTGTTCAGACAAATGAAAATCATTTTCAAAATTTTGAAAGATGTTCAAAATTTTACAGATTTAAACTAAACAGTAGCTAATTTAAAAATTAGATACTGTTTTGCTTAAAAATCTAATAAATATTTAAAATAAATATAACTTTCTAATCTGTAATCAATTTAAATGACATAAAATAAATATTGAGTTAATGGTTTAACTAAAAACAACAACAAATCAAGAATTAGTCTATTTAGAAATATATATATATATATATACAGTAGGAAATATATATATAAAAAAGAAGGAAAAGAATCCAAATTGAATTTATTTTTCAAAAATAGTAAAATCCAAGATTAATGTTCAACAAATTCAATCAAATTAGAAACTTAAATCAGTTTTAAACTTAAAATAGGCCTATACAAAATAAAAATATGATATGAATGATAAAACTGGAATTAATAATATAAATAGATTCTAGATCTAAAAATTATACAAAGTGTTTCATAAATATATAAAACATGAATTCATAACATATTTGGAAGTATAAATGATGTTGAAAATTTCACATGAGCATCTAGATTTTCCTAGAGCATCATGAATAGGCCTATCATGGAATCGAAAATGGTTCTTGAAACATAGGTTACAAAGTTCAAGATGCGTGATCGCGCACTATTACATAGATAAAGCGTCCATTTTATAACATTAATAATTTTTTTTATTTATCATAATCATCTAAAAACATCAATTCTCAATATGCTCCTTGCTGATCTCAGGTCTTTTGACGTATCTTATCGTAGCCTCAGTTCTTCAATTAGTCTAGTTGTTCTTATGTGTTAGTGTCGTTACCACAATAGTTCAGTTATGAAATAATTCTTACCATGGTACTCGATCTTCAGTAGCATCTTCTCGTAACTTCGCTCTTCAATCAATCCGTTTACCGTGATTAATATATATAATAGATATGATGTGATATCGATCATATCGTAGCTTTCGCGTCGCGAATGACGCGCGTCAGGAATTTCGCGCAACTCAGAATATGTTATAGGAGCATTATAACGTCATTTTTCCCATTCGTGGGTTTATGACATGGCAATTTTACGGCCTCACGATTCAAATTTTGAGTGTATATAGTGAATTATTTGTTTCCTTCCGAATTCTTTTTTAGTATGGAATTTTAGATATTCCAAACATGATCCCGAATTTATGAGGCAAATTTAAGAAACATCTCATATTATGGTCTATAAAAAGTATCGAAACATTAACAAGAGAAAACTAATATTAAACGATATAAATTTTTATAATAGAAAATAATTTAAAAAATATATTTCAAAAGATTAAATGTAAGTAATCTAGAATAAAATAATTTAAAACGGAAAACGCTAAATTTTTTACTTAGTAGAAATAATAAATTTAAAAAATGAATCTAATGAAACAATAAAAAAAGTCAAAATTTATATTAGAGTGTAAAAGGTTGGAGAGTAAACACTTCATCGACAAATAAACATAACTTTCTCAAAAAAAAATGTCTTCTAATTTCACTCGATTATCTTACTCTAAGGGAAAAATATATTTTAAAATTAAACAAGACAAATTTGCTTATATTTCTTTCCAGTTTTTTTTTTTTAAGATGTGACTTTTCTTCATATGTACATGATTAATTACACCGTACCCCGAAGGCTACTACATGAATATTTAAAATCCCAGATGTAAGAATATTACTGCCACGAAAAATAGATATATCGCAAGAAATTTTTACAAAAACACTATTTTTTGTGTCGTCTTTTTTAAACAGAAGCCGGAAAAATTAATCAAAAAATACGGTTTTCTTCATTAAATCCTGACTCGTGTATTTTTCTATTTACTCTTTTCTTTGGGGAAATTTTTTCTTGCGATAAAATTTACTATTTTATTTAGCAACTCTGCCAAAATTCGGGTTATATATAGGCCTATATATTTTATTTTTTTATTTTTGAAAGTTTTGGACATATAGTAGCATCAGTTTTGGATAGATCGATGTTTCAGGCAAATCGATGAATAGATTTAGTGTGAAAATGGCGATAACATGCAGACCACCACCTAGATACTATTCCCACTGGGGATCTACTATTGGATGTCCTACAATAGATTGGATCGTCCACTCCAAGCAGCTGAGAGCTTTACGTGTAGATAATGGAAGCTCTGTTGTTGACACCTCCTCTAATCAAGCA
>WUQG02207641.1:0-21696 GCA_011317285.2 Androctonus mauritanicus
GTACAATTTACAGATTATTTTAACAATTCAAATTTTAGGAGTATGTTCTTTTAGCAATTTGTGAAAGAAAAGACAAAACAAACAGATTATTGGGGGGTTTTACTGATTAAGAATTAATAAACTTTGATAATGGAAATAAAATAATATTAGTCATATTATATGATACAGTTAAATAAATATATATTGATATTTTATAATACTTTTTGTATTTAGAAATAGAAATTTTTGTTTATAAAAACATAATTGGTTTTAGGTGCTGTGTTTCTATATAAGCAGATAATTTATGAAGATTTATGATAAATAACAAAAGGAGATAATATAATCTCACATCGATTTTGCTTTGGTTCTGAAAGCGAAACGGTGGGGTGAGAACGAAAATATTAAAAGTGCCAAAGGTGCTAACGAAGTGCAAACGAGTGCAAGAGAAAAAGTTTAAAAATTCAAAACTGGGCGACCAATTTCACACAGGTAATGTTTTATCAAGCGAAGAAGGATGCGTGGTAATACAGTCGCTTACCGCCTTGGAGGATGAAAATACAATTCTGGATCTCATACTTCCAATTTTTCAAGATCTGAAAAGCCTTGAACCCCATCCTTCGGCTGAACCCATTGTGAGTGTTGGTCAACCAGTGATGGGCTTGAACACAATCGCAACATACAGTATCCCAAATTGTGATTCATCGGCATATTTGAAACAAAACAAGCGAAGAGCATTTTGTATTCGTCTACTTCAATCTGTTCATTATAAATTCTGATTTTGTAAATTGAATAAAACAAACTCATAGATCTTTAGTTTCAAGAACAAACCTCCAGATTCTCATTGTAATTATTTTGTGGAATCTGCGATCGTTAGGCCGATTCGAGCTAGAACCGATAAGTGCGTACGGGGTTCAGGTTAGAGAAGGAGTGTATATGTGGAAAATTTACAATACATATTTATATACAAACCCATATTTATTTGAAAGGGAATAAAAATTAAATTAAGGAATTGGTTACAGGAATAAAAAGAGAAAATCAAAGAAACACTCTATATTATATTGAACGGAACTGATTACACCTATCAAATCTGTCTACTGCGAACGGGATGAAATATCTCTCCTCAAACACTCAACATACCTGTAAGAGTCGGACGTTTCGGACGAATCGGAAGTAAGTTATCCAAGATCTAGACTCCTTTTTTGGAAAGAAAACCTCTCTGTCTATTCCAGTTCACCGTTCTCTTTTCTCTTCCTTTCTTTCTCCTTCTCTGGGAAAGATATGATTCATTCATTTATATCACTCCAATGTTTTCAGATATTTATTTAACTTCCGTTCTCACAGTCCGGCTCTCCCACTGTTCTCATACGAAGACGATTTCCAACCCGTTTTATTTATATTTATTTCAAATAAAGAAGTTGACAATAATAATCGATCGGGGAAAGGGAGATTTTAAAAAAGCTAATTTTCGTTTCATTTGATTTTAACAATTAATAAGAGTACATAAAGATACAATAATGATAGTGATAAAATTGTTTATACAAAATTAAACCATACAGTAATAATACAATTGATATAATAACAATATAAATCAATTAATATAGTAATATAATCGGTTAGAATAAAAATATATGTGATACAATAATATAGCGAAAAAAATATCAATGATGATTATAAAAAAGAAATAAAATAACTTAAACTAGAGCTGTCCAACATGCGGCCCGCGACCTCAATTTTTGCGACCCGTAATTTAATTTAATAATAATACAAACGCGTTTTTTCTTTGTATACCATACCTATTAAAACTCACTGATAAAGTTGCATACGAAGTATTTTATAATGCGGCCCTCCAAACCGCATTTTGTTTTTAAAGCGGCCCTCGGCCAGTTGAAAGTTAGACAGCCTTGACTTAAACGTTTCAGCAAGATACTCTGCGAAACTCACAATTTTTTGTACTTTGTGCTTTCCTTTGACAAAAAATCTATATAACTTATTATTTTTCGCGATAATATTTGATTTTCCTATGAATATGAGAATTTTAATATATTAATGCATTATATTCCGCATAATTGCTTACAATTTATAACGACACATCTCTATTAAAAAATAAGTTATTCTGATAAAACGAAAAATTATTTTCAAGAGTATCTTGCTTTTTGTAATGTACAGACATTACATAATGCATCTATTGGAAAAACACCTCTAATATTAATCTGTTCGATAGTGCATTGCTGTTTCCGGAATTGCATCTGTATAATATTTAACAGCTTTGTAAAATTCTCTAAGTTTTGATAATTTATCTATACTTTTCTGTACGATTTGATCAAACGAATAAAATGTATAAAGTAATAAGGAATATATAGTGCAGTATTCACAATTGTATGCAATTCCAACAAAGATATTTGATTGGCATTTTAAGAATATAATGCAATAAGTCGATCAAATAGCATCTTTTATAGGAAATATTCCAATTTCTTACAGTTGTTTTTAGCTAATACTTTTACATATTAGATATTTTTCTATTGTATTTAATTTGCTGATTTATTTTTTATATGGCCGCCACTTGATATTATCTATATTTTGGAAAAAGTAAACTAAAAAAATAGTAGAAATTTACAATTACAGGCGCTCTTCTACTTACCAGTATAATTTGTGCATAAGTTTTTTTTTCGTAACTCAGATACTACTACTATTTTGGCCAAAAGTACTAAATAAATTTGTACACTATATTTTATAATATATTTCAGTATTGGATCAATTAAAAGTTTCTTGTATCACATATTTGAATAAAAACTTCCAAATATAAAACGAGGTTTTTTGCTGTAATCGGCGCCATCTTCAAATATTGCCGTAATATGTTAACTAACTGTGCTATTTTACATTATATTGGTTGCTAGAGCATTCTGCTATCTTATCGTTTAAAATTATTCAACTGTTCTATAAATTTCATGAAATTTGTAAATGAAATTTTACGTTCTCAACTACGAATGTTAATAACGATAACAGCGCGGATATTGTTAAAATGTATAATTCTGCCTGAAGGTGTGTAACAATATTATTTATAGAAATATGTTAGTGGAGAAATGTAATTTAGAGGAAAACGATAATCGGTTTAATATAACATTTTATTTAACAGTTGTCTTTTGTTTTGTGCAAGTTACAGTTATGCCAAATTCTAATGAATTTAAGAAAGATTGACTTTCTCTTTCTTAAATTCATTAGAATTTAAGAAAGAGGCTTATATACAACACATATAATTGAAATATTTGAAATTGGTTTTAACACCTTTATTTTTAATTAGATGCATCAATTAAGAACATTAGCGTGATACTTGCATGAATGTTTAGAAGAATATTTAACGTTTTTATATTGATACAGTTAACGTTTATCAATATAAGCTGAAATTTTTTTAAACGAAATGCATTATTAATTATGGCAATCTATATACAAAAAAATTAGTAGATCTTTCTTCACATTTTTGCTATTAAAATGACAATTAACTTTTGCTATTTAATGTGTAAGATTAAAAGTTTTACTATACTATGCCATATATTAGTGTATAGATATAACATTGCAGTATTATCTGCAACAAAATTGTTTCCGAAAAATACATTTTAATTACTGATTTTTATATTATTGATCACTTACATTGATAGTATAGTTTAGAATAAATTATCTCGACCAAAAGAACAATAGTTGACAAAATATAACCAATGATAAGAATCGATAACGCTCCTGCTAAATCGGTGGCATTCAGAATGTGGAGAATTTCTGTATCATCTGTTATTTTTGAATAATATTCTTTCTCTCTTTTATTCTTTTCATCATTCATAAATTTCATCATAAATCCGACTTCAAGAAAACGGAGGATTCTGAAAATAATATTTATGCATTAGATAAAAACATTATTTTTAACTCTTGACTATCCAAGAAAAATTCTCTCTGACATCAGTGACTGGTTTTAATAATACAAATAAATAATTGATTATTAAATAAATTACAAAAATTTTTATAATCATTTTTCAACTTTAGAATATGTTGTAAAAAAATTTGTTGATCCATTCAATTCCTGAGCGGAGACTATGAGAATTATGTTTATCTGCCTGATAGATAAATTATCCAAATGTAAAAAAGCTAACATATGTAAATATTACCACCAAAAACATAAATGTTAAAAAATGAGCCAAGTTCTAATCTACCATTTCGTTTGGCCACCAAAACAATAGAAATCTAAAACGGTGCCAATTTTCATTCCATCCCCAATGTTAAAAATGACACTTAAATATTGAAATAAATTCAATATAGTGTCACCTCTTCAGGCTTTTACTCGGCAAATTTTAATGTCTATGATAACTGGGTAATAACTTAATATAACTCAAAAACTTGCTAAGTAAAGCCTGAAGAGGTGACACTGTATTGAATTTATTTCAGCATTTAAATCTCATTTTTGACATTGGGGTTTGAACGAAACTTTGCACCATTTTAGATTTTTACTCTTTTGATAGACAAACGAACTGGTAGAATAGAACTTGGGCCATTTATTCACATTTATGTTTCTGGAGAGATATCAGTACTTTTTGCTAAGTTGTTATATTGAATAAACACGCTAAATAAATAATAATCTAAGATAGTTAAACAATTCTTCGCGCGATGACATTTTTTCCTTTTAAGCGATGTTTACGAATCTATTGTTTCGTATTAATAGTGTTATAATATAGATGTTAAAGTATGGTCTTCAGACGAGAATATTTAATAACCAAACTATTCATTATATTCAGCAATATATTCATTAAATTGTAATCAATATATTCATTAAGAATGACTGCTATATAGGCGACGCCGCACTGCTAGATGGTCGCGACGCGACGCGCTCGATCACTTCCGGTGAAGTAAATAAGTCACAAAAGTAATTGAAAAATTTTCATTTTCAGAACTTTTCATTTATCTGTATCCTAAGACGAATACTAAATTTCAGGCCACTACGTATATGGGAAGTACTTTATAATTTTGATAAGTGAGTTAGTGCCAACATTTGCGATATTCTGGGGCCTCTATCTCTTAGGCACTTTGAGATTAAACCCTTGAAATTTTTACTGGGTCATGAGGAAATAGAGCTTAACAAAGTATACTATTTTTATGATACTAGCTTAATGGAGATGGCAATTAAGGCTTGAATTAGTTCATATAAATATACACACTGCACTTCGCGAGAACTTGTCCTGGCGCAATGGCGTGCACCTTGATTCTGTTTGGATAAATTCACGTATGTTATTGAGACCCGTAGAAAAACTCAATCAATTGATTGTTGTGATCAATTGATTATTATTGTCATACTAAGAAGAAAGAAATTCATATATTTTGAACAACATCTTGCATAAATATTAGAGATACTTTAAAAATACTCTTATATTTTTAGTCCGATAAAATCGAAACTTTTTTGAATCATATTGCAAAATAATAAACTTATATATATATCAGATTTGGTAGAAATCGGTTGAGCAATACAATCTATCAAAGTAGTCATGAAGAAAGAACCTCCTACTCCCTTGATTTTGGCTTTATTGTGCTATATTTTTCAGAAAATCTTTAATAGCAAATGAAAGATTTATACCTCAGATTTATTATATATCAGTTGAATGATGTGATTTGTCTATAGAACGATATGATCAATGAGACATTTCTGGATAAGAAAATCAACTTCACACCTTTTAATTTTAGCGCGATTGCGCCAAAATTTTCAGATGGTTTTATCTGAATTAGAATGAGCCTTTATTCTAAATTCGATCAAAAGTTGTTACAAAATAAAATATATAAAGAGGAGTTTACAGAAAACGGATCCTCTCTTTCTCCCTTTATTTTGATCCGTTTGTGCTAAAATTTTCAGGTGATTCAAAAAATCAATGAAATGATTGAATGCTAACACCTATAGAGGTTCTGATGAGGAGTAGAAAAAGAAAAACTATTGATGTTTGCTGAATTTTATAATATTTATACTATTATAGTTTTTTTATTAATTGGATTTCAAGCTTGAAATTTGGTACTCACTATCCTTTTGAATATTTTTCTCGAATTATATAGTTAGATTAATAATATATAACTTACTCGAAAGTTACAATGACTTGAATTTTAGCCACAATGAACTCCTATAATAAAAATTAATCAGTGACTACTTACTTGGCTGAGAGTCACAACCATTCCTCTTGATTTCTTTAACAGAAACAATTTCTTTTTCAGAAAGAATAATAAACTTAAGATAGGTTATGTGCCATCAAATCTCATTAACATTTTTACCCCAGATTCGGGTATGCAGGGCAGTTGTTCCGGACCTCGCGGTAAAATGTGCAACTTTTTAATTTTTTAGTGAAAATATAAGAACCAATGAGTAAGATACAAAACTGCAGCTTTTAAGTGTAGTAAATTTTGTATACAATAAAAATGCTAGATCGCACCAAAAACAATGGTAAAGTTATTAAAAAACTGCTAAAAATATAAATAAAATTTCGCTTTCAGGTTCAGAAAAATAAAGCGCTTTTTGTAGAAAACTGCTTTCTGTCTATACTGCTAGTCAACAAAACATCAAAACATTCTTTTGAGTTTTTTGCTGACAAGCAGTATTTTCGTATTACAAGTTATTTTCGTGAAAACTTAAATAAGGATCTCCTATTACAGTTTTACCCGGGGCCTCGCCAAAGCTAGGGGCGGCCCTGATGGGGCTGCCAGGGCCCTAAGGCCGGCCCTAGCTTTGATATTATGTAGAGTGCTGCTGCGCTCTAAAAGATTTCAAATTATATTTACGAAATTTTTGCTTAAATTGAATCTATATATAATGCATCTTTGAATATGATGCTTTCAGTTTTGAAAATTATCTAAGCCTTATTTTAAACAAGTCTTAAATTTTCTCTATAATTTAACCATTTCTAAACCATTTTTTTTTATCTTCCTATGTCATACAGTTTAAAAAAAATTATTAAGAAATTACAAATTATTTTTATATTTTATAAGTATGCATAAAATATACTTATAAAAAATGATTTTTAAACTTATAGAAATACTTACGCTCTATCTAGCTGTTTCTTGAAAGGAATTTTTTTTGATATACCAATCCCAGTATTAAAAGAGCAAAGCTGATCTTTGGATATTAGGAATTTGTCTGACCCAAACGAACTAATTTGATTTATTATGTCATTTTCATACCATATATATGCCAATTTCTCATTCAGAATTCGATCTAGTGTATCTATAGTAAGAGGATTGTCTTCTAGTTTATTTAATTCAAACAGTTTCTTTAAATCTAATCCAACCCCTTCAGTGGACGACTAAAAATATTTTATTATTATTATTATTAATGTAATATTTTTTTAAAAATTAAAATATATACAAGTGTTAATAATATTTTAAGTTAATAGAATTAAAATGTTATTATACCGAATAGAAAATATTAGATTTCATATATCATTATTAAATGTTCTATTTCTACATTCTTTCGAATATTTAAACAAAATAAGATTATAATAGACATGAAATACAAAACATTACTGAAGCGAAACTATACTATACAGCACATTAAAAATCATTATACTGCATTAGTTTTTGCTTAAACTATGCAGTATAATTTTTAAATTCTTCTTATTTAAAATTTCTGTTTTAAATAAACAGAATCTTTAATAACATTGTTTCAAGGAAGTAAATATACAAGCATTCTCTAGTTATTGAAGTTTTACACCATCTCTCGCTTTTTTTAATTTTTCAAATTAAGAACGATTATCTATTTTATAATTATGTAATCCGTAAAAGTGATTGGCTACTGAAAGAGAAATACTGACGATGATAATAGATTTCAAATCTTACATAGCGCAACAGAACTACCAAATATTATTTCTTAATAAATACCATTTTTTAAAAATCTAAAAATTCGTTGAAACAAAATAATTTTTTATCATTACAGTAAAATTATTTCATGAAATAATTTTACTGTAATGATAAAAAATTATTTTGTTTCAACGAATTTTTAGATTTTTAAAAAATGGTATTTATTAAGAAATAATATTTGGTAGTTCTGTTGCGCTATGTAAGATTTGAAATCTATTATCATCGTCAGTATTTCTCTTTCAGTAGCCAATCACTTTTACGGATTACATAATTATAAAATAGATAATCGTTCTTAATTTGAAAAATTAAAAAAAGCGAGAGATGGTGTAAAACTTCAATAACTAGAGAATGCTTGTATATTTACTTCCTTGAAACAATGTTATTAAAGATTCTGTTTATTTAAAACAGAAATTTTAAATAAGAAGAATTTAAAAATTATACTGCATAGTTTAAGCAAAAACTAATGCAGTATAATGATTTTTAATGTGCTGTATAGTATAGTTTCGCTTCAGTAATGTTTTGTATTTCATGTCTATTATAATCTTATTTTGTTTAAATATTCGAAAGAATGTAGAAATAGAACATTTAATAATGATATATGAAATCTAATATTTTCTATTCGGTATAATAACATTTTAATTCTATTAACTTAAAATATTATTAACACTTGTATATATTTTAATTTTTAAAAAAATATTACATTAATAATAATAATAATAAAATATTTTTAGTCGTCCACTGAAGGGGTTGGATTAGATTTAAAGAAACTGTTTGAATTAAATAAACTAGAAGACAATCCTCTTACTATAGATACACTAGATCGAATTCTGAATGAGAAATTGGCATATATATGGTATGAAAATGACATAATAAATCAAATTAGTTCGTTTGGGTCAGACAAATTCCTAATATCCAAAGATCAGCTTTGCTCTTTTAATACTGGGATTGGTATATCAAAAAAAATTCCTTTCAAGAAACAGCTAGATAGAGCGTAAGTATTTCTATAAGTTTAAAAATCATTTTTTATAAGTATATTTTATGCATACTTATAAAATATAAAAATAATTTGTAATTTCTTAATAATTTTTTTTAAACTGTATGACATAGGAAGATAAAAAAAAATGGTTTAGAAATGGTTAAATTATAGAGAAAATTTAAGACTTGTTTAAAATAAGGCTTAGATAATTTTCAAAACTGAAAGCATCATATTCAAAGATGCATTATATATAGATTCAATTTAAGCAAAAATTTCGTAAATATAATTTGAAATCTTTTAGAGCGCAGCAGCACTCTACATAATATCAAAGCTAGGGCCGGCCTTAGGGCCCTGGCAGCCCCATCAGGGCCGCCCCTAGCTTTGGCGAGGCCCCGGGTAAAACTGTAATAGGAGATCCTTATTTAAGTTTTCACGAAAATAACTTGTAATACGAAAATACTGCTTGTCAGCAAAAAACTCAAAAGAATGTTTTGATGTTTTGTTGACTAGCAGTATAGACAGAAAGCAGTTTTCTACAAAAAGCGCTTTATTTTTCTGAACCTGAAAGCGAAATTTTATTTATATTTTTAGCAGTTTTTTAATAACTTTACCATTGTTTTTGGTGCGATCTAGCATTTTTATTGTATACAAAATTTACTACACTTAAAAGCTGCAGTTTTGTATCTTACTCATTGGTTCTTATATTTTCACTAAAAAATTAAAAAGTTGCACATTTTACCGCGAGGTCCGGAACAACTGCCCTGCATACCCGAATCTGGGGTAAAAATGTTAATGAGATTTGATGGCACATAACCTATCTTAAGTTTATTATTCTTTCTGAAAAAGAAATTGTTTCTGTTAAAGAAATCAAGAGGAATGGTTGTGACTCTCAGCCAAGTAAGTAGTCACTGATTAATTTTTATTATAGGAGTTCATTGTGGCTAAAATTCAAGTCATTGTAACTTTCGAGTAAGTTATATATTATTAATCTAACTATATAATTCGAGAAAAATATTCAAAAGGATAGTGAGTACCAAATTTCAAGCTTGAAATCCAATTAATAAAAAAACTATAATAGTATAAATATTATAAAATTCAGCAAACATCAATAGTTTTTCTTTTTCTACTCCTCATCAGAACCTCTATAGGTGTTAGCATTCAATCATTTCATTGATTTTTTGAATCACCTGAAAATTTTAGCACAAACGGATCAAAATAAAGGGAGAAAGAGAGGATCCGTTTTCTGTAAACTCCTCTTTATATATTTTATTTTGTAACAACTTTTGATCGAATTTAGAATAAAGGCTCATTCTAATTCAGATAAAACCATCTGAAAATTTTGGCGCAATCGCGCTAAAATTAAAAGGTGTGAAGTTGATTTTCTTATCCAGAAATGTCTCATTGATCATATCGTTCTATAGACAAATCACATCATTCAACTGATATATAATAAATCTGAGGTATAAATCTTTCATTTGCTATTAAAGATTTTCTGAAAAATATAGCACAATAAAGCCAAAATCAAGGGAGTAGGAGGTTCTTTCTTCATGACTACTTTGATAGATTGTATTGCTCAACCGATTTCTACCAAATCTGATATATATATAAGTTTATTATTTTGCAATATGATTCAAAAAAGTTTCGATTTTATCGGACTAAAAATATAAGAGTATTTTTAAAGTATCTCTAATATTTATGCAAGATGTTGTTCAAAATATATGAATTTCTTTCTTCTTAGTATGACAATAATAATCAATTGATCACAACAATCAATTGATTGAGTTTTTCTACGGGTCTCAATAACATACGTGAATTTATCCAAACAGAATCAAGGTGCACGCCATTGCGCCAGGACAAGTTCTCGCGAAGTGCAGTGTGTATATTTATATGAACTAATTCAAGCCTTAATTGCCATCTCCATTAAGCTAGTATCATAAAAATAGTATACTTTGTTAAGCTCTATTTCCTCATGACCCAGTAAAAATTTCAAGGGTTTAATCTCAAAGTGCCTAAGAGATAGAGGCCCCAGAATATCGCAAATGTTGGCACTAACTCACTTATCAAAATTATAAAGTACTTCCCATATACGTAGTGGCCTGAAATTTAGTATTCGTCTTAGGATACAGATAAATGAAAAGTTCTGAAAATGAAAATTTTTCAATTACTTTTGTGACTTATTTACTTCACCGGAAGTGATCGAGCGCGTCGCGTCGCGACCATCTAGCAGTGCGGCGTCGCCTATATAGCAGTCATTCTTAATGAATATATTGATTACAATTTAATGAATATATTGCTGAATATAATGAATAGTTTGGTTATTAAATATTCTCGTCTGAAGACCATACTTTAACATCTATATTATAACACTATTAATACGAAACAATAGATTCGTAAACATCGCTTAAAAGGAAAAAATGTCATCGCGCGAAGAATTGTTTAACTATCTTAGATTATTATTTATTTAGCGTGTTTATTCAATATAACAACTTAGCAAAAAGTACTGATATCTCTCCAGAAACATAAATGTGAATAAATGGCCCAAGTTCTATTCTACCAGTTCGTTTGTCTATCAAAAGAGTAAAAATCTAAAATGGTGCAAAGTTTCGTTCAAACCCCAATGTCAAAAATGAGATTTAAATGCTGAAATAAATTCAATACAGTGTCACCTCTTCAGGCTTTACTTAGCAAGTTTTTGAGTTATATTAAGTTATTACCCAGTTATCATAGACATTAAAATTTGCCGAGTAAAAGCCTGAAGAGGTGACACTATATTGAATTTATTTCAATATTTAAGTGTCATTTTTAACATTGGGGATGGAATGAAAATTGGCACCGTTTTAGATTTCTATTGTTTTGGTGGCCAAACGAAATGGTAGATTAGAACTTGGCTCATTTTTTAACATTTATGTTTTTGGTGGTAATATTTACATATGTTAGCTTTTTTACATTTGGATAATTTATCTATCAGGCAGATAAACATAATTCTCATAGTCTCCGCTCAGGAATTGAATGGATCAACAAATTTTTTTACAACATATTCTAAAGTTGAAAAATGATTATAAAAATTTTTGTAATTTATTTAATAATCAATTATTTATTTGTATTATTAAAACCAGTCACTGATGTCAGAGAGAATTTTTCTTGGATAGTCAAGAGTTAAAAATAATGTTTTTATCTAATGCATAAATATTATTTTCAGAATCCTCCGTTTTCTTGAAGTCGGATTTATGATGAAATTTATGAATGATGAAAAGAATAAAAGAGAGAAAGAATATTATTCAAAAATAACAGATGATACAGAAATTCTCCACATTCTGAATGCCACCGATTTAGCAGGAGCGTTATCGATTCTTATCATTGGTTATATTTTGTCAACTATTGTTCTTTTGGTCGAGATAATTTATTCTAAACTATACTATCAATGTAAGTGATCAATAATATAAAAATCAGTAATTAAAATGTATTTTTCGGAAACAATTTTGTTGCAGATAATACTGCAATGTTATATCTATACACTAATATATGGCATAGTATAGTAAAACTTTTAATCTTACACATTAAATAGCAAAAGTTAATTGTCATTTTAATAGCAAAAATGTGAAGAAAGATCTACTAATTTTTTTGTATATAGATTGCCATAATTAATAATGCATTTCGTTTAAAAAAATTTCAGCTTATATTGATAAACGTTAACTGTATCAATATAAAAACGTTAAATATTCTTCTAAACATTCATGCAAGTATCACGCTAATGTTCTTAATTGATGCATCTAATTAAAAATAAAGGTGTTAAAACCAATTTCAAATATTTCAATTATATGTGTTGTATATAAGCCTCTTTCTTAAATTCTAATGAATTTAAGAAAGAGAAAGTCAATCTTTCTTAAATTCATTAGAATTTGGCATAACTGTAACTTGCACAAAACAAAAGACAACTGTTAAATAAAATGTTATATTAAACCGATTATCGTTTTCCTCTAAATTACATTTCTCCACTAACATATTTCTATAAATAATATTGTTACACACCTTCAGGCAGAATTATACATTTTAACAATATCCGCGCTGTTATCGTTATTAACATTCGTAGTTGAGAACGTAAAATTTCATTTACAAATTTCATGAAATTTATAGAACAGTTGAATAATTTTAAACGATAAGATAGCAGAATGCTCTAGCAACCAATATAATGTAAAATAGCACAGTTAGTTAACATATTACGGCAATATTTGAAGATGGCGCCGATTACAGCAAAAAACCTCGTTTTATATTTGGAAGTTTTTATTCAAATATGTGATACAAGAAACTTTTAATTGATCCAATACTGAAATATATTATAAAATATAGTGTACAAATTTATTTAGTACTTTTGGCCAAAATAGTAGTAGTATCTGAGTTACGAAAAAAAAACTTATGCACAAATTATACTGGTAAGTAGAAGAGCGCCTGTAATTGTAAATTTCTACTATTTTTTTAGTTTACTTTTTCCAAAATATAGATAATATCAAGTGGCGGCCATATAAAAAATAAATCAGCAAATTAAATACAATAGAAAAATATCTAATATGTAAAAGTATTAGCTAAAAACAACTGTAAGAAATTGGAATATTTCCTATAAAAGATGCTATTTGATCGACTTATTGCATTATATTCTTAAAATGCCAATCAAATATCTTTGTTGGAATTGCATACAATTGTGAATACTGCACTATATATTCCTTATTACTTTATACATTTTATTCGTTTGATCAAATCGTACAGAAAAGTATAGATAAATTATCAAAACTTAGAGAATTTTACAAAGCTGTTAAATATTATACAGATGCAATTCCGGAAACAGCAATGCACTATCGAACAGATTAATATTAGAGGTGTTTTTCCAATAGATGCATTATGTAATGTCTGTACATTACAAAAAGCAAGATACTCTTGAAAATAATTTTTCGTTTTATCAGAATAACTTATTTTTTAATAGAGATGTGTCGTTATAAATTGTAAGCAATTATGCGGAATATAATGCATTAATATATTAAAATTCTCATATTCATAGGAAAATCAAATATTATCGCGAAAAATAATAAGTTATATAGATTTTTTGTCAAAGGAAAGCACAAAGTACAAAAAATTGTGAGTTTCGCAGAGTATCTTGCTGAAACGTTTAAGTCAAGGCTGTCTAACTTTCAACTGGCCGAGGGCCGCTTTAAAAACAAAATGCGGTTTGGAGGGCCGCATTATAAAATACTTCGTATGCAACTTTATCAGTGAGTTTTAATAGGTATGGTATACAAAGAAAAAACGCGTTTGTATTATTATTAAATTAAATTACGGGCCGCATGTTGGACAGCCCTAATTTATAACATTATTATTCAGTAATGAAATGAAAATTACGGAAAAATATTTAAAAACTGCCCTAGAAAACAAATATGGAACGTGTGGAAGCGTGATTGATTTCCATTTGGAGGATCGAGAATCTTTGTGACAGAATTCAGATTTGTTAAAAGGAGGAACGGGATGAAATCGTTAACTACATATCTCAATCGAACATTATGGTGTTGCTAACTATACTGAGTTCTAAAATAACTGCTGCCAAATAGAACTATAATTTTAATTATAAAATTCAAAAGTGATTTAATAATGGATGAAAACACGCTAATGTAAATATATATAAAATAAGTGAATGATGTTTTATTATACTATAATCAATGGCGTCCCTAGAGGGCAATGGGTGCGGCCCGCACCGGGTAACATCCAATAGTCTCAAAAATATATTAAAAAATTATATTTTTCCCAATTTTACAACTGTAAGACCTTTTCAAAATGGTCATTTCTTGTTTGTTGAGAAATTAGTGGAGATATAGATAATATTGTTAGTCACATGAGTGTAGTAATAGATTGAAATTGCGCTACGTAAATTTCTAACTACCAAACATTTTATATAATATTGAGGCAAAAGAAATGACACCAATGCTAGGAACGGCACTGATAAGCACAAAAATGTAAAATAAATTTAGATATGAGTAATACACCATTTTAAAGGTTTACTAACGATTTATAATCTTTAACAATGGTTATAATGGAATTCAGCAGAAAAAGCGGAAGTTGATCTTTTAGAAATAGCGTTACGCCATCTGTTGTTCGAAATCATAACTTTACGGACTTACGGATTTAGACGGTATTAATTATTAATAATCTATATATAATCTTTTAAACTCTTTAAAGAATTTTTAAAAAACCTTTTTATGAAAGCTAATGGATTATTTTAGAAATATTATGCTTAGATCTACATCTTCGTCGTATTATCCAACAATATTTTAGCACTAAATTATAAATACCGGTAATTGTGATATATATATATTATAAAAATAAAGTTAAAAATTAAATATTAATGGATATACATTTATCAATAAATATTTCATTGGTCAGAATGCATAATCCGCCGTTTTTGTCCGGTAAATTTATTAGTTGTGAGAAATAGCTATAAAATATAGAATATACAAAATGTTGCGTTACCACGCGGCGTGCCAACCAAGAGGACCCGGCGTTCGCGTCCGGGTCTGATAACTCCTGAAAAATTTTTTCGGAATGCTAGGCCAGTTCCAACCACGGACTACACCCACGAGCGTGGGTGTAGTCCGTGGTTGGAACTGGCCCGCTCCTTAGTAATCTCCCTGATTGGGAAAGGGGCGTAAAATATGTAAAAAAAAGCTTACAATCTTTTTGCATATTCTTAAAACTTAATCTTTTCAAGCTTACAGTTGTGTCAAGTAATTCGTCTTTCTTCAAAAAATGTTTTTCACTTCTCACTAGCATATTTTATTATTTGAATATTGATTATTATACTATTAATTAATTATTTTCTTAACAATTGTGAGTGCAAATGCAATATTTTATTTATGATTGCATAATTCTCTGTTTCAATCAGATATGAAGAAATACATCCTTCCCTGCATACTTTTAGTAAATGAATTATTACTTGCTTTTATTTAAATTACGCTATGCTGAATATCGTAATACGCGTAAAATGTGCGCTTATCTCTCTGTAAAACTATTCAACTGAATTACATCATTCAGTTGAATTTTTGGTAATTGTCTTGTTAATCCTTATTTCTCTGTTATTAGCATGAAGATATTCTCAGAAACCAGAAATTATTCAAAGAATAATGAATATACAAATTAACATAGTTTATTGTAATTATTTGTCTTCGTGTTCAGTTCTTTTTCCAAATAACTGTAATAGAAAAATGCAATGTAAGCATATACGATACAGTTTTTCCATTATTTAACTAAATTATGATTTTCTAATCATCGATCAGTAATTATCTTCAAACTGCTAACTTTATATATATATTGTTTTTATAGGGAAGCCACAAATATCAGGAAGACAACTGAGTTTGTATGTCCTGTTAATACTTTCCACCACAATTTTCCTTTATTTATATTATCGATCAAACGTCGTCTTTTATGGATCTTCAGTTAATATTTATAAAGTACGAGTAATTCCTGACAGTCCACCATCAGGTTTCTTAGTTCATTCGGAAGAGTGTCAAATACCGGCCGTCAATCCGTACGATCCAACAGTAAAACAGTTCGTGAAAACATATGAAACGTTGAACTGTTCCAAACAGTATCCACTATTGACATATACTATTGGAAATCTGTTAATTTTGGATGAACATTTACTTCATGAATTGCAAAAAATCATCAAGCAAAACGTTACTTGCTGTTACAAATCATTTTATCGTCCATTTGAAACAAAGAATGATAACGAAATTAGGTATAATTATTCTATTATTTACAAAATAAAATTTCCTAACAGTTCAAAATATTAATTTTTCTTTCCTTTTCCAGGTATCATGATACATGTGTGGAATTCACTGATAGAATCATAATTAAGGAAGAATTTATAATGGTAGAATGCTCTTTGAATAATACAGTTATATACAAGAATTTCCACTGTTTTATCCAAGATAAGCTGAGGGTGGAGATGAGGAATGCGGAAATTGAAAAAGTAATAAAGAAACAAAATTTATACAGTGTCTTGATCATCGGAGTTGATTCGGTGTCCCGTTTGAATATGCATAGACAATTTCCTAAAACATTGAATTATCTGAAGAACAACATGAGTGCTATTGAACTGTTTGGATATAATAAAGTAGGAGACAATACATTTCCAAACCTTGTTCCTCTGTTAAGTGGATTTCATGAGAAAGAACTTAATTTCTGCAGGAAAGGTGACAGTGATGTTATGGATAGGTGTCCATTATTATGGAAGAAGTTTCAGGAATTCGGTTATACGTAAGTTTTTCTTTTTGACACTATATAGGAATATTACTAAACTATTTTATCGCTGATATCTATATAAACAAATACATTTATCTGTACTATATTTAATAAAATCTCGTTTTAAGTTTTACTATTTTTAAAAAGAATTTTTAATATTCATTTTAATATTTAATAATATATTAATTATAATGAACTTTCCTCAATTAATTTTTCATTAATTAATGCATAAATAAAAGGAAATGAAAAATCCTTATCTTTATCAAGTAATATCGGCCGGATGACCGCGTGGTAAAAGTGTAGCTTACTATCCTGGAATATCCGGATCCCACACCTCCAGTTTTTCAGGCGAGATCATATCCGGCCCGTTGAATTCTATTCTTCAACCTTGATCCCTTGATGGGTATTGGCCATTCTGTGATGAGCTGTAGAAGTAAGTGGCTGCTGCCAGATAAAGTATATCTCTTGTGCTATATGCCGGCTTGACTACATTAACCCTCCTATCATTTGTGTCAAAAAATTTCAGAGGTATCAGTATTTTAATATTTTAAATGTCCTCCATCTTCTAAAACAAAAAAAAAAAAACTATTATCCTCAAATTTAATAATAATATATCTTAGAATAGTGAATGATCCGTTAAAATTTAAAAATATTTTATATTTGGTTCCCGACATCAAATATCACAGAATATTTAAATTTCACACCCATAAAACATCACAGAATATTTAAATTTCACGAACATAATGTTGTTATACGGATCGGCCAGAGTGACCGCGTGGAAACGCTTCGGCTTTCCACTCTGGTGGACCCGAGTTCCATTCTCGGGTCCCACCCCTTAAAAATATTTATCACGGGATCCGGGCCCGTCCGTCGATCCCTTTCCTCCACAATCCGGCTGACCCCTCCGCAGAGGTGGCAGCTTGATTGTGGAGGAAGGGAAAGGGCTTGTTTCGCCTCACCATTTAATATTCTCCCAGAGTGGAAAGTAGCGTCATCTATTAACAAAAAAAAAAAAAAACATGTTATATGGCACATGGTGTTCCGTAGTTCATTGGTATTCTGTGAGCCCGCCATAAATATTCTATAAAAATTAGTCTTATGTATGTTTTGCTTTAAAAATCAGCGAACAATTTTTATAGTGAAAAGTCTGTTGCGACTTAGAAATTGCGAACGAATGTTTTATGGAATTTTTTGAAGTAATTTATCATACATAATGAGCTATAAAGAAAAGAAATTATTAAATTCATTTTCTAAAAATATCATCTGTTCATCAAGTCAAATCAAATATTATTTTTTTATTTAACTTCATTTAATTCAAGATGGTGGGCAAAATTTTAATTGTTATTAAAATTTCCGAGGAAATCTCTAAGTAATATACCATATTTAGTTGAATTTAGTTGTTAGCTTTAGTTGGAAATTATATTTTAACCATTTTGCTCAAAATTACTCAAAAAATTCCATCTTTTGGTTTTCCGATCGAATTATATATATATATATATATATATCAATTTTCATCTGTCATCATATCTCTCATATCTTCTTTTATCTGTCAGGTGAAAGATAGGATTCAATGGATCGAGTTTAGACTCCCTGAAAAATCTGGGATGTGAAATCTGGAACTGAATCCGATGGCGTACTTCCAGATAGCTGAAGTCATACTGAGATCAGTCATTCGATGAAGAATGATAATTGAGAATTTGATCTCGAACGTTACTGGAAAATTCTATACCCGTGGGACTGAATAATCTATATATACACCATATAAATTGCGAATGCCTTATCAAAGACTAGATAGATAATCTCTGTCTTCTGTAGACTTTGTCTGACAGAATTATTATTTAAACCGTCAAATTTACCTCTAACATTATCATATTTTTGACATAACAAATGATTTTCGGTGTAATTTGTTCGTGCGATACGTTTTTGGTGTTACAGAATAAAAATGTTTAAACATGCATTTCGGTTCATGACGTTATAATACTGTAGTTAACTTCGGTGAAAATTGAATTTGTTTGTAAAAAATATCTATTCAATTGTAATGGAGTTGATTCATGCTGACAAAATGAATGGACGTATTTCATTTGATTTTAGCATGTTTTTTTATAAATATGAAAAATCTGAATATTTTTCCATAAAAATATCATGAAAAAATTATTTTTGAATATTTAATTATTTAATTATTTTTGAATATTTTTAAATATTCAAGAAATATTTTCTTAAGAAACCATACTAAATTTCAGAGGATTACTATACATAACGTACAGCATAATAAAACAAAAGAAAATGTTACAAAATGTTCAAACTATTCTATTTGAATATGAATGTAGCCAAATGCAACAAATCGAATAATTATCAGAACAGAATATTTTCTTTTAACTGGAAATAAAATAACAATGCAAATGTTTAAAATTATATTAATAATTAAATAATATTTTTTTATCTCATTCCCATAATAAAATCATATATATGTATGATTTTAGTCATCTGACTAAAATATAAATATTATTTACTTAATTTAATAAACATTACTATTTTTTTCTCTAGAACTTTCTATGCCGAAGACACGCCTCACATTTCAACATTTAATTATGTAAAACCTGGTTTTCACAAGCAACCCACGGACTATTATTTCCGCCCATTTATCCTTGCAGCAGAAAATACCATCGGTAGTAACAAATCAGGAAACTGTCATTTATGTATTGGTCATATTTCAGAAACTGAAGCAGTTCTTTCATGGTTGGAACCATTTGTTAAGCACTTCAATAATCGTCCATACTTTTCCTTTGCGTGGATTAATAGCTTGACTCACGACTATTTAAACCACGGGTCGTTAGGTGATATATTTTATGTAAAATTATTCGAAAGACTCCATTCTGCTGGTGATTTAAAGAATACTATTGTGATATTTATGAGTGATCACGGAATGCGTTGGGGTTCCATTAGAGATACCTATATCGGAAGACTAGAAGAAAGGCTACCTGCTCTATTGATATCTTTTCCTCCTTCGTTTATAAAAGAATATTCGAATTTAGTCGAAAATGTGAAGATTAATGCTTTCAGGTTAACAACGCCTTTCGATCTGTTTGCAACATTAAGAAACCTATTGGATATGGAAAATAACACACTTCATATGGATAACTGGTTTGTGCCATCAAATTTGACTTCTAATTACTTTAAGAGAGCTATTTCTTTGTTTAGTATAATCGCGAAGAATCGTACTTGCAATGAAGCTTCTATCGAAGAGCATTGGTGTACCTGTCAACAATCAGAGAAAATATCCGTCCATGATAAAGAAGTGATTCACATTGCGGATTATTTACTCACAGTTTTGAACAGCAAGTTGAAAATTCATACAGATTGTGCCAAATTAGTTAGGAACAGAATCACGGGTGCTCGATTAAGAGCGCCAACTAAACATTTGAAAGCATCAAAAGAATATGACATATTTGATTATACAGTTTCGCTGAGGACTGAACCAGGACATGGCGTGTTCGAAGGAACGGTTAGATTTGTTCCCAAAAATCACACTCATGTTCTTCTAGGTGATATATCGCGTTTGAATCTATACGGTAATCAATCTTATTGTATTCAAGATGCCAATTTAAGAAAGTATTGTTATTGCAAATAAATATATTTATGATATTTGTAGAATATTTTAATCGAATATCGTACTTGTGATCCTTTTAAGTGAGTTAAGATTTTGTGCGCACAAATTTCCCCCAATTGATTTAATGTCTGGATATTTACACCATCACAAGTGTGTGAATATATGGTAATTCTTATCTCATTCAACTTTTCCAAACACATTTTTATAATTTATACCTGGAGATTGGCTAATACTTTATTAATAAAAAGAGTAAAGCTATAGGGCATTTAAAATTACCATTTAGTGATATTATCATAAATACTAAAGCTTCTGTAGCTAATCTTTCAAGATCAATATCAACTATACCTCCCACACTCTTACTAAGCCATAACATAACCCATACTCTTACTAAGATTTGCATTATAGAAAATTTCCTTTCTAAATGACACGGAATCAAACATAGCAGTAATCCATTTAGAAAGAATTTGAAGAAACCTATTTATGTACAGAAAAATTACGTCAGGTTATTATATTGTAGGATTTTATAAAATAAAATTGAAAATAATAAAATATATTATTTCCTCATTTATGAAAGGTTCTATCTCCAGATGAAAGATATTCCCTACCTTCTATTTGGATATAAGTGTGGTCTCTGCTCACTCTTACATCCATATGCTTCATATATAACGTATCAAATTATATCGATATTGGAAGAAAAATTATAAGCTAAATTCTGCAAAGAGAAACATAAAAACGATAAATTTATATAAACAGACAGGCGAGTTTGTTTACATTTTTTCAATATGTGTGCTTCGTTGTTCTGTTAAATGAAAACTGCTTCTCATCTCTTTATTAATAATTTTAATAGTGAATAAGTTTTATATTATGAAACTATAAACAGCAGAAAGAAGAGAGAATCAGTTTTGGACAGATCGACGATCGTAGAGAATTTATGGGTAGGTGTTGGGGGGTATGAAATAAAATTCATGTAACAGTTAACTTAATCGTT
>WUQG02207752.1:0-21696 GCA_011317285.2 Androctonus mauritanicus
CATCGCTGCCCCGCCTTTCTAATCCAATATGGCGGTCGTTTCCTCAACTGCTTCCATTCAGGCGACTGGGAGATGTGCCCTCTAGGTATACCACTTCTATCTCTATGGAAGGAGAGCATGTCCGATCGTATTACTCTAATAATCCGCTAGGGGGCTGCAGCGCCCCCTAGCGGATTATTAGAGAAATCAAAAACTCTAACATCGTAACCATCGATAGTCGTAACTGAACGAGATATAAGAAAAACGTATATTACATAGTTGCAGAGTATTTTGTTTAATTTACCAAGAATCGACATCCAAAAATGCATTAAAACACGTTATCGACGGCGTAACACTGGTAATAAATACCAATCAAGTTTTATTTTCATTCATTAGAAGAAATGTTCATTTAAATGAGCGCAAAAACACAAAGCAAATGTTATATAATCCTGTACTAAACAAAAAATTTAAGTCATTTATTAAAAGGTTAGATTAGATCAGAGAAGGTGATACGGTGAACTATTACAATCAATAATTTCGCCGTTTACAATCAAATTATATCAATAGTTTTATAATGTCAAGATTTTGAGTACGGTGTTTATGAACTATGACTAGATAACATATAATGTCATTATTAAAATTGTAAAATTTGATCTTGACGTAATATATATATAAATAAAAAAAATTTTTTTTATCTGTTGTCCATTATCACTACTGTAAGTTCCTTTTAAGGAAGATTTGTTTCTACGTACTGTTATCGGAACTGTTATATATTTATTTGACTATAAACTATTTAGTTTCTATGTGAAATTTATAAGCAATTTGATTATTCTAAGATGAATTTTTATTTTAATTTAATTTGAATCTTAAACTTTTATTAAATATTTTTGCTTGAATGTGTTCATTGTAAAATTTATTAATTATTAAAACAAATTTTTAATTTTTTTTTTAATAAGATAAAAAATTATAGAATTAAAATAATTCTCAAAATACAAAATTCTTTTCATTTTTAATTTTGATAATATATTGGATTTCATAACATAGAATCATAGATATTCAGGAAAGTTAGGTTCATTGATTCCAATTTTTTCATTACTGTATCTTTAATGTTTATCATTCTACATATTAACTACTGTATCAAATATACAGTATAAACTATATATATTTATTTTTTTCTTTGTTTTATAATTAAAAGTTAAAAGTATTATGTAAGTAGTTAAAACGCATATAAACAAGATCAGGATATAAGATGAAATATTTTGATAAATCTAAATAAATAATAAAACTAACTAATCAAATATTTATTTTTTTTTTTAATTGCTGCACTTTATAATCAAATTTTCCGAATTATTCAGCGACTTAAAATGGGATTTACCATATTTTTAAACGTTTAACATAAAATTTCCCCAAGAAAAATTTCCTATGATCTGACTGATAAGATGTCAACTGTAAACTTAATTTTAATCTTATAACGGTACTACTGAGAACAATATTAAAATAAAACAGAAAATTTCAGTTAATAAAATTTCAATTAAAATTTGAAAAAACTGTTTAATCTCAGTTTTTTTTTTTAAATTTTTGATAAGTATTATTAAATTCTTATTTTGTATGTTATGCTAAAAAAAAAATAAATAATCATTGTATTGTATCAGGGCCGGTTTAACACTCATTGAGATTCGTAGGCAAAAATCTTTTTAATTAAAGATGAATTATAAAATTGCTCAATAATTTTTAAACTGCTGTTGAGACTCCCTATTGTCGGGGGCCCTTAGGCATGTGCCTAATGGGTAATCAGCTCTGTATTGTATTATAATAAATTGCTATATACGGTTTTTTGATTAGACAACATATTTTATATTTGTCTAAAGATTAACATTAAAAAAAATGTAAATTTATGAAAAATAATTTTGTTAATATGAATTATTTATAAAGTTCATCTAGTATCCATGTAAATAATTATTAAATATCATTCATGTGACGCTTATCTGTGCGTCACGAAGCAGAGATAAATTTCAGGTTTAGTCCGGATTTTTTTTTTTTTTATTGGCATGTTTATTATAAAAATTCATTCCTAATGATTACTTACTTACTTAATTTTTTAAATATTTTATTTAAATGATTATTAATTATTTCTTCTATTATTAATTCCTTTAATTTACGATATTAGAGACCGAAATTTAGGATGTAACAATGCATTTGTTATTAATGAATAACAAGCCGAGAATCTAAAGTTATTTACACATTTTGAACGTTTTATTACGCATTATTAATAATCAATAAATATAAATAAACTCGTTTTGATAAGTATTGACAATGTCCTGTTTATCGTTTATCAGAGAAACACTTTTTTCTAGTATTTAGAAAATTAAATAAACTATTAGATATTTTATCGAAATAGAAAGTAAGATTTGAATATTCTAAATTTATGATTAATTTTCCTTTTTCAATTTTTTTTTTTTTTTTTTTAGAATATAAACGAAAGTGAAAGAAAAATAAGTCGGAATTTATTTTGTTCAATAAGAGGAATTGTGATATTTTATTTCCTTTTAAATGAAGCACTTCCTTGTGTAGATAAGATATAATTCTAAATATCACTATTGAATTTAAACTAATAAAAATCTTTATTCTCTTGAATTTCCAAGTTTTTTTTTTTTCTTTTCCTTCTTCAGTTTGCACTGATCAACTGTGATAAATTGTATTATTTCAGATTACGAAACTTAAGTTGCATTATTTGACTGAAATCACATGAAAGTTGATATCTGTTAAAACTTTTTTTCACAGATCAAGTATAAACGATTTTTAAATTTTATTTACTATTATTTAAAATACGCCGAATGAATTTTTAAGTACACCTTCCACTATAAAAAT
Organism: Androctonus mauritanicus; assembly: GCA_011317285.2. Classification (NCBI taxonomy): domain Eukaryota; kingdom Metazoa; phylum Arthropoda; class Arachnida; order Scorpiones; family Buthidae; genus Androctonus; species Androctonus mauritanicus. The sequence continues at coordinate 2,848 of WUQG02207752.1, forward strand.
TAATGTAGAAAAATTTTTACAACTAAAAAAAAATTAGAACCGTGGGATTGAACTTCAGATAAAATCAAAGTGTTCATAATAATTTACATTTTTTTTTATATAAAATAAATAAATGAATACAATACTTTCTTATTTTCCCCAGAAAGTCAGTCCTGATTAGAAAACCTAAACGAACTTATTAAACAAATCGTCATTAAAACTGACGAATTCTATAGTTTAGAAATACATTTGAGATATTTTCTCATCGTTATAGCGAATAAAATATGAAAAATAGATTATTTATTAAACTATACGTAATAGATCTCTTTGAATTTTGATAATTTTATTATTCCAAATATTAAAATGAATTTTTATAAAGAAATCTTTATTTCTTATAAAAATTCACAGTTTGTTTATCATATAAATATACTACAAATATATATATATATATATAAACAATATTGCTGTTGCAAATTTAAGGATGAAATATTTCGACGCGATTTCCTTAAATTAGATTCATAAACAAAATATATTATCCAAAATTTAAAAAAGTAAGTCGATCTTCGGTAATTTGAATAAATATTTATGTGAAAAATATCCAAATAAATATTTAAAAGTTTCGTTTGAATATTGAATTAAATAATATAATACTGCATTATGAATGTTTGAGATGGCTAAAATTGTTTCTATCGGACACAAAATTCTTTTTTTTTTTTTTCGTAACAGTTATAGATCACATTACCGGAATTTGATGTAAAAGATTAACTTTTATTTATTATTTTCGAAAAGATTGATCAAAAAATATATATTGTATATATAAATGCTGAACATTTGCATATTTTTATTAGTCTAAAATACGTAAATGCAGAAGGTTATATAGAAAAATATATATATATGTATATTGTAATAAACAGTTGATTATGACATTGACAACAGTACTTATATAAAATGACATTATCCTGACTTTCATGTTTGATTAAGAAATAGTTTATTCAATAATCGTTATCGTTCATCAAAATATGCTGATATCTGTACGGAATGAATCAATATTATCCCAAAGAACAAACTTGTATACCATCGCAACATATTACATAAGATTAAATTACTGTTGATGATTTGAATTATTTGTAATCTTTTTGCTCCCATGCTTAACAAACATTATGGCAACGTGATTTTTATAAGATAAGCTTATCCAAATTACAAGGCTTCTTGACGTCTAAAATATATATAGGCCTATATAAGATATAAGAAATTGATCATAATTAAAATTAATTATATTTATTTAAATATGTATTTTTATTATATCAAATCAAATTTAATAATTAGTTTAACAGAATTGTTTTTTACTAATTTTTAATTAAGAAAGTTATACGTAAATTAAAATGTTTTATCGCTACTAACTGACATTTTCAAAGTTAAAAATTTTATAACAAGGAGCATAAATAATCAGTAAAGAGCATATTTTATACTTATACAGTAATAAACGATATTATTCGAATAATAAAAAACAAAATTACATTTATTGATAAACTCAAACATCAAACAAAAATAAAAATTTTTTTCTTATTTCGATCACCATTTTTAAAGAAATAAAAAGTTTCAAATTGGGTTGTCCACATCTCGATTTATATATTTATTCTAATAATATAAAAAAAATTTCTTTCAAATATTGTAAATTCAAGAATAAAAGAGATGAAAGTATTTAATTGCATGGAATTTTCTTTCTAGAAGCTAGAAACATGTGAGCATAACTTGTGTAAATTTTTATACTGTATAAATTAATATCACAAAAAATGTCATTAATTTTAGAGGATTAATTTAAAAAGTTTAATTAACTGTTGATTTATTTGAAAATGATGAAATGAGTTATTTTTAATGGATGATTCAATATTCCTCCTCTTTCAAAAATATTTTTATCTTTAGTTATGCTTATTTACTAAATATTTTTTTGAATTTTCAAAATATTTTTTAAACTGTTTTCACTTTATTTTGAAGAATAAAATGAAAACATCAACTGATTTTTTCGAAATTAAATAAAAATAAAAAACATGAAAAGAGGAATTAAACTCATTCTTTGAGATTTCTAACAGGCCATATTTAATTAAAAAAATTCTCCAACCTCAAAATTGAAACGTGTTTTCATTAAAGTCTTAAATATAGTATTTTTTTATTTGAATTACTAAAATGATAAATCGATTCCTAACAATTATTCGTTTTAACTCGATTAGTATGGATTTCATTTGAATTTTTTGAAACTATTTTAAATTTAAAATGAAAAATATTTTTAGGAATAATTTCTGGACAATTAGGAGACAAAAAAATCATAGACAAGATTTATTAATATTACAAATTTGAATATGAACAACAGTGATTTAGATCGTATCAGTTTTTTTATATGTTATTATTCAGTATCTTGTATATTCAGACTTATTATTTGTTAGGCAGATTTGAATTGTTTGTGACTTTGAGAGGATTATTTATTTATTTATTTAAGGGAAATTTAGTGTAAGATAGCATTATTGAATTAGTGTAGGCCTACTATATATCTAATCAGTAATATAAATAAACGGAATTCCTTCCGTGCCTTTTATCAATGACAATTCTGAATAGAAGTTATGCTACTTTTCTTTATATATTCTTTAATAAACACTATAATTGCAATTCTCTTCAGCCTGAATTGTTTAATTTTTTTTATTAAAATGATAACAAAAAAAATTAGTATTAAATATAAATCTTTCGAACATTTCATCGAATTTACCTAACTAAAGATATGCTTTTTGTGACTTCAATAGGAGAAATGTTTATAGGAGATGTAACTGCAAAGATAAAATTATTCTTGATCGTTCTTGATGCTATGCTAAAAAAATAATAATAAATAAAAAAAACAGAATCTGATGCGACGAAACTCTATCTAAATCAAACGGAGTAACACTATATATAGGGGTTCCCAACCGTTTTGGTCCCCTTACTCTTTTGGCTTTTAATAAATTATCCATTTCCTATGCGTAGGAGATGAGATGCCACGGAGATGAGCCTGGCAGTTTCCTTAGTTATCTTGAATCTTAACAGGACATTTTGAGTTATCGAATAATCCAGTGAGAAAAAAGTCTATGCACCCTCACTGGAATAGCTCGGGAATGTTGATGACTATTTTTGGAATATATTAATAGCATAATATTCTTATTTACCTGCTATCCACCATATTCCCTGGACAAACTTTCTGTATCCTCTGACAAGTGAGATACGGGTACCCCAGATTGGGAATCCTTATTATAGATCATCCATTTAAAAATATTGTATATTCAAACATTCTAAATTTCCCCTACTGATATGGATCTAAGTTTTGACTATCAAATTGGCCCAAAGTTGGATTATTTAATAATCCAGCTTGTAGTCTTCCTTGAGAATAAGGATTTATTTTAATCGCGAATCTTTAATTATTGGATAATAAGGGAATTGTTCTTTCCAGAACTACTTATACTTCTTCTTAAATTAAAAAATAATATATTTTTAATTTTAAAATAGAGACACTTAATCTATATTACTTCAATAATTTTTTGAATACGAAAAAATGAATTTTAATGTCATTTGTGAATGACATCGGAATTTGTCTTCACTTATACAACTGATATATCGATATGAAAGAAATCATTTTAAAATTAATAATTTTCTCAATAAAAATAGCAATTAATTTATGAAATTTTATAATAGAATGATTTTTTTATATAAAATAATATAAATAAATATTATTTTTAACTTTTATGTCAGTATATTTTGATTAATTAAAAAATAATAATAATAATATTTCATATTTCTCGCGGATGTTTCTATTTAATTCTAACTCCTTCTAAATTAACAAATATTTTCTTTGTTATTTAGGTAGCAATACTATCAACTAATTTGTTTTGAATTATAAAACAACAAAATTTAGGTTTTTCCAATTAATCGAATTATTTTTACTTCTGCTTCAATGCAATAAGATAAAGTAAACATAAAATAATATGTAGTGTTTATGCATATTATGAATTTTTTTAATAATTTTATAATATACATAATGAAACTTCTAAATTTATCTATTAATTTGGAAAAAATAAGGTCCAGAAAAATAATAACAATAACAGTATAAACAATTAAAAAATATAAAATTATTTTTTACTGTTTGAAGAATTTATTAATTAAAAAAAAAAAAGGATTTTATAGGAAGTTCTGGAAAATATAAAATAAACTTTGGAAAATAACCCTATTAATTGCAAATCATAGCAGACCTATGTGTAATTATGTTTTTTTTTTTTTTCATTAAATTTATGATGATGTTCTAGAATAAATTGTTACCTTAGCAACCTTAGTTTGATCATATGTTGTTTTAAACTTGTCTGAAAGATAAAAAAAATCTTATCAATATTAATTTTATAGTTTATAAATTAAATATTTAATATTTAAAAGTTCGATTTTTAAGTAGAGTAACTGCTGTAAGTTTATATTATATAATTAATTAAAAGTAAACAGATTACAGAAAGAAATACAAGCGAAACTCTTAAAAGCATAGCAACATGCGAAAAAATCGCATTGATCTTCGTCATTACAATACTTTTTAAAAAATAATAAATAAAGAATATTTAGTTTAAATCATAACATTTATAAATATTGTAAATACTATATAAAAACTTAATTTTTTTTCTTATTTTTTAATAAATTGTACATAATTCACTGTAGATTTAATATTTTAAATAATCTTTACAATATTTCTTAAAATTGTAAAATAAATATTCAGTAAAAATTCTAAATTTTTAATTATAAGTTATGGAAACATCCATGAATCATTATGTATATTAGACGAAACTGCAAAGTCATTCAAGTACTTACCCTATCCAATTGAGAGCAAAGTTTTTTAACTTTATCTAATCAATGTTTTAACACAAATGAAATATTGAGTGAAGTACGAGATTGCATCATTCGAGATTGCTACTGGATTTTTTTTTTAATATCTTGATAAAATTTCAATGAGAATAATTATTTTTCGATTTAAATTTGTTTAAGAAATTACAATATTTTAGTAATACTTCGAAATTTCACTTTTTTAGAAAGTTTAGATTGCTAAATTTTCTTCTTGATCAATTTTATCTTACAGTTTAATTAAATTACTTAATTTCTTCTTTTATCTTATTAAAGCTATGTTTTATATATTTGAAAAACTATTATATAAATAGGCAATACTAGGCGAAGTGCACACACACACACACACACAATGATACCCTTGATTAATAAATAAAATTTTAAGCATTTTTATGGACATATATTTGATAAACGTAAAAATATAAATTACTTTTTAAGGAAGTTATATAAAGATAAGATTGTATAAATAACAACATAAATTATATATAATTTACAAATACACACACACACACACACACACACATATATATATAATGTGAATAGAGTGTAAAGGTATAATGTGTGTAGAGGTACCACAGACATTCTTTTACATACATATATACATATGAGTATGTAAAAGAATGTCTGTGGTACCTTTTTCTTCTCTCATATATATATATGAGAGAAGAAAAAGGTACCACAGACTTTTAGAAAATTTGGTGCATCTTTGAAGTGCTAAAATATAGTTTCCCTGAATACGGGTTTGGAAATAATTCCTGAATTATTAGTAGAAAAAATTTGTTGGAAAAATTTTTTATTGCTTAGTGTTTTACAAAATGTATTCAATATTGAAATTACCCATTCTAATATATGCCCAAGCAGAACATATCTTGGACTGAAATGCATTTGAACATACTGAGATTTGTTTTAGCTGTTTGATGTGATAGTCAATAGGCAGAATAAATCTTCCAATGTATCGATATGGCAAAAAATGAGAATTTTTAAATCTATGTTTTGAATAAAGTTCTTATGTTTCAAAATTTTGTAAAATTTAGGACGTAGTGGTAAATGTATATCATTTCGTGAGCCATAGTAAAATATTAGTTTAATTATTTTTAATTTGAAATTCTGAAAGCTGTGCTTAAGCTTTTTTACAGCAATATTTTTTTTGAAATGTTTGTTTACTCTAAACAAACATTTCAAAAAAAAATATAATGAAGATATACAACATATATATTGTATGAATCCTGAGTGACCCAACTTTATTTCTTATATTTCTTTAGGTAAAATCCAGTACTCTCTGTGTACAAACTTAAATGCAATTTAAAATTACTTTAACAAGATATTTTCAAAACTCATTTTCCTAGATTTAAAAAATGGCAAGAGAATAAATAAAACAATAATATGATAGAGTAAAATTTTTATAATAAAATATAATAACTATCAAAAGATCAGAATAATATCTTCAAAAACGAATGCGTTACTCAATATCAAAAATAATGCAACCCTCTGCGATTTATATGAGTGTTGCTTCTTGATATTCGATCAGGTAAACAATTTCAAGGACAAGCGAAATTATTCTTTCTTTATTGCGAAATTTTTCATTCTAATACATCAGTTTATTATTAATTATAAATAATAATAAAATTGATGCATGAGAATGAAAAATTTTTATTATGCAACTTATTTAATTTTATTCAAAAGTGTTTATTACTATTGTTTGTATTACGCTGCATCTCTCACCTAAAAAGTGAAGTATGGGATTCGACTGCTGTCCACTAACTCCCAACGTCAGATATTGATTTTATATATTTGATTGAGTTAACATAAAATTGAATTTAATGCGCTAGTAATGTTTTTCAGTTAATGTGAATCTTGTTAATATTAAAACAATCTCTCTCTCTCTCATTCCTGTTTTATTTTGTTTCCCTAAAAATATTTGAAGGCGTGAGATCCGGACATTAAACAGAAAATTTATCATCAAATTAAACTGGAAAATTTTAAGATCTGGCTGTTCACAACACTTTACTCTGTACTAATAACTCAGTAAGATTAAAATAGCCTGACTGATCACGAGATAAAGCATCCACCTTTGACTCGTATGATCCGGATTGAATCTGATTCACAAACTTTTATATTTATTTCATAGAGAGTTCCAACTCGGCGTATCGATTCCATTCTTTACTTATCTAGGTGATCCTATTATGAGTATGGATCAAGAATACTCACAGGTGCTTGCGCTTAATATCTAAGTTGCAGGGCCGGTTCCATAGGTGAGGCGGCGAAGCAACCGCCTCAGGCGCCGGATTGATATAGGCGCCAAAATGAATTATAAAAATATGAAATGTGTAATGAAGAACAAAAAAATATTAACGTGACAAAATTAGTAATACATTAAATCGAAGGAAATATTCTAACTGTTTTATCATTGCTATAAATTTGAGATTAAGTAAAAATAAACAATGTACGGTATTTCTTTTTCAGTTAAAGATTTATTATGATTTCAATTTTGTCGTTTATTGCACCGCAAATTTTTTTTATATTTTTATTTATGAGGTTGGGAGCCAGTGGACTCTCAAGACGTGAAAAACGCTATTTAAGTAGAGTAGTATTCATTACTTAGAGTTTTCGAAGGCGCCGTTTTTAAAACTTGCTTCAGGCACCACAATTATTCGGCCCGGTTCTGTCTAACATAACCAATTGAGGAGATGTAGGCGCTTCAATTGGCCCGCTTCAGTTCGTCTTCATTAGAGGGATACGTCATTTCCCGGAGTCCATATTAAAATATTGATTCGGGATAGTTCAATGGGACGATCCGCAAAAATTCAACTATATTCTATCTTCTTCTTCCCAACATCCGGATGGAGAGGCCGAGGTGACCTCCTTATGCCTCATACGATGCGAAGAACTATGTAGATGGAAGGATAAATCCTGAGATTTGTGGGTTGCCCCATGCCTCCTTCGGACTATTCCGTCTCAACAGAGGCAACCATCGGCGTTTTTCCTAGGGAGGGTGGGAGGCGGATCTTCTTGCCTAGTTACGCATTTCCGAGGAGATGGTGATTGCCTTTGATCTGATCTTGGATGATCTTGGTGATTGCCATTGATTCGATCTTGGATGGGATGACTTTTTTCATCCACATCCAAGATCGAAGTCGGCTGAACTTGGATCAACCCATATTTCTTCTTTAAGAAAACTATCTCTTCTATGTTGCTGCCCTGATGACGTCTACTACTCCACTCTTCAAAAATTTCCTTCGGTAATGGAGGATCCCTCCTTGTCACAGTTTGAAAGAAACTGGCTGCGTCACGCACTATCCTGCCAATGCTAGCTTCTACTGTCCACAGATTCTTTCCTAACTCTCTCAAAAAAGTCATTATACAAATCTGCAAAGAAAAAACAAAACGCATTAATCTATCAAAGGATTAACTAAAGTATCTATTAAGTATTAAATAATAATTATTTGGACAACAAAATTCTGTTGTTAATATTATTTGCAGCAATTTTTCTCATTTTATTTCATAATTTTAACATCTCCAAAATCCGTTTAATCTTCAAACCTTATCCCTTTTTGATAAGATACTTCGCACCATCCAGGATATTATCTATCATTCTACATATTTAAAAATTATTTTGTGGTCCGAAAAACAAAATATTATGGCCGAAACACGGAAAAACACGAAGTTACAATATTAATCTGAATAATTTTAATTTAAAATAGAAAACTGAACTAAAAGCATAAAATATAATTAATGATGATGAATAGTATAGCAATTTTTTTTTATTTCTCTAGTATGTTTCCTCTTAAACTATAATTTAAGTTTGTAAAATAGTCTTCGACAAAATTTGATACGAAATAAATGGTTCAGTTTAATTCTAGGTTTTATGAATTAAAAAATGCTATAATAAATATTGTGAAAGTTTATAATGAATCAAAATTTCCATATTAACGTAGGAGTAAAATGGTTTCATTTTATCAGACATGTTTTGCATTCTATCGGTGGATAGATCAACTTAAATGAATGGATTATTATCTACGTCATGATTTTGTCATAAGAATAAATTTTTTGACTCATGTTTAATTTAGTTATATGGTCAATGGCGTTATTTTTTCCTACGTATTACATATTTTATTTTAGAATTTATTATTATTTCGTTTAATTGGGCCAAAATGAATTAGTCCCAGTCTAGCGGAATCGACTGTATATTCATGAAAACACTGAATGTTAGAATTTTGAACTGGAAAAATTTAACTAGTATAACAGAATTTTTTCGCAAATAAATATATTTTATTTTCGATATTCTTATATATTTCACTTTAAAATAATTATGCAAACAAAAAAATTCTTAATAAAATATCATAGTTGATATTTTATTAAGAATTTTTCTCTATCATAGTTGTATCGATGAATATAATATCAGAAAAAAAAATTATGTTCAGTAGTAAAATGTAAAGAAAAAAAATACAGAAAGTCAAATATAAAGATAAAACAGATTCCACATTTAAGTGTGAAACGTTGATTGTAGACTAGCGCAAACTTTTAAACCCGAAAAGAAGAAAAAATTCTAGGATCAAAAAAAGTTCAAATACTAAATAAAATCACAAAGAAAATAAGGATGAATGTTTTCGGATATACTTTATAAAACCAATCATATTAAATATCTGAAAAACTATTCAAAGAGCTCTTCTTAACGGAGTTGCAATAAAATTCAATTTAAATCATTTGGAATGCAACCAATTCTTAGATATTTTTTCTGTCTGCGGAATGTTATATTTTAAAAAATAATACTAAAAAAAAACAATAAAATATATATATAGTCTATAGTTAAGAACAGTTTTAAACAATAACTTCGAATGAAAAATGAGATAAAAATTCAAACTTAATCAAAAATTATATCAGAATTAGTAGAATTCAGGGATCATTGATCAAAAATTAGAGTAAAAAATTACAACCTAATCTTTAGCAATGTACAGTACATAATATAGGCGGTCGGATGGCCGAGTGGTAACGTTGTCGGCGTGCCATGCAAGAGGTCCCGGGTCTGGTAACTCCTGAAAAGTTTTTTCGGGGTGCTGGGCTCGGCCCGGCGATCCCTGTCCTTCACCATCCGGTTCCTCCTTTCACGGATGTGGATGCAGTCCGTGGTTGGAACTGCCCGCCCCTTAGTAATCTCCCTGATTGGAAAGGGCATAAAATATGGAAAAAATGTACATAATGCATATCTAAATTCATCAACACTGTTTTGATTTGTCGATAATTATAGTTATGCTATCAATGGTTTAAAATGCTTCAGTTGTAATCTCTATGCTACATTTTGTTTTCAACATTCATCCATACCGATCTGGGCCGGGTCAACTAATTGAGGTGTCTTACGCAAGTTTTAAAAACTGCGCCTTTTAAATTTTGTTTTTGAAAGACACTTAAGTAATGAATAATAGTCTACTTAATAGAATAACAGACATTTTAAGAAAAATTTGTATTGAAAATGTGTAAGAAAAACTTATATATAAAAACAAGTTTTATTTATTTTTTAAAAAAAAAAGAATGAAAATTGTTTGAAGATCACAACACTTAAAAAACAAAAATTAAATACAGGATGATTCAAAAGGGTTGTGCCAAAATTTACAGACTTATAAAGGACAAAATTCTGAGTAAAAAAGTCTAGTCGCGTTTTTTTGATTCGACATTTGTTTTAAAAGATATAACGAGTAAAGTTTTGCGACGTCATTTCCGGTTCGGTTAAAAAGTATTTTAAAAAATATGCTCATTTGTATTTTTAAAATCATCTATAAATTCAACTGCTGTACTTAAAAACTATGACGTCATTTTTTTAACTATCCTAAAAAATTTAGAACATCGAAAACAGATTGTTTATTAAATTAGCGATCGATTATTTAAATGAAACGTAATTGTTTTGAAAAAGTAGCATTGATTTTCGGACGTTAAATTGCTATGTTCGAAAATGAATGCTACGTTTGTAAAACAATTACGTTTCATTTAAATAATCGATGGTTAATAAGCATATTTTAAAAATAGTTTTTGACTGAACCAGAAATGACGTCATAAAACTTTTACGCGTTATATCTTTTAAACGGAGTATCAAATCAAAAAACGAGACTAGACTTTTTTACTCAGAATTTTATTCTCTACAAGTTTGTGAATTTTGGCACAACTTTTTTCAATCACCCTGTATAATTTGTTCTAAGTTACTCTTCGCGCTTTTATTGCAGCAAATTGTTTGATTACATCTTTATAATTTATTGTTGTAGATATCGCCTTCTCTATAGAAATTATTGCTAAATCATTCAGTCAGTCTTGGATTATTATTGTTCATAAATATTTTTTTTTTTCCATTTTCAGTTTAGAAAAACTGCGCTCAGCTGCAGTTAAAGTTATAGATAGTGTTAACAAAATTCTTACTGCTACAACAACGTAATTTTGTCACTTTGTACGAATTTTGTCACATTAATATTTTTTAGTTCTTCATTATACATTTTATATTTTTATAATTCATTTTGGCACCTAAGGCGGTTGCTTTACTGTCTCATCTATGGAACCGGCCCTGATACCGATCTATCAACTCCCACCTTTTATTATTAATGGCATATTTACAGTAATTTCAATTCATTTATTACTTTGCAAATTTAAATGTAATGTAAAAACAAAAATGAACAGTATTTTGATAAACGAATTTATTAAAATACTGTTCACTTTTGGTATTCGTACTCAAAACGACATCCATTTTGCAAAATTCTGAATAAACTATCATTTCTTATCATGATTTTACGTAATTAGGAAGTTTGAAATTCCTCAAACTGCGGTATATGAAGTTAATATACAATAGTTCGGCAACCACATGAATATTTTTAAAAAATTTCTTAAATTTTAGCAAGAAAGACGCTTTGCTCAAAAATTCAACAAGAGAGCACAGCTACCCTACAATTATATTGCGGAAAAATCGTCAAAAATTCAGTATCTTAAGGATTATCATACAGTCTTCTTGTACCAACGTAAGTTTGCATTGTTTTTTATAGTTTGTAAATAAATATATGATCAAATTTATTTTGACATAATATGATGCTTTATATTGTGGAAACTTTTTTATAAAAGGAAAAAAAATTAAATAAATCGAATTTCACATAATATACACGATATTAATATAACAGAAAAAATTTAAAATAAAATTAATTAAAGATTTTTGACCGAAAGCATTATTTAACAAGTAAGAAATATCTCACATGATGGCAAAAACAAAACAAAAAAATTTTCGTTATATAGTAAAAAACACGATATTTTGCATTCATTGCCAAAATTAATCACAGGTCATTAGTTTTGTTTACATTTAACAGCAGGGCGTGACACTGGACACACCCCTTCAGATAACATACAAAGAATCATCTCTACTTATTGTCTGAAATATTGTTAAACATGTCAAAATACTTCAAATGAATTGTAAATGTGTGAAATGTTTTATAGTGGTGTAATTGAGCCTAATGACACTGATTAAATATCAGATTGCATAAAATCTGTATAAAATAAAAATAAAAATAATTGTTTCTTTGGCCAATAGAAAACACTTGATCAAATTAAATTATTTAATAAGTAATTTATATGACTAACGTTTAAGTTAGCGTAATAAAATTTTTACTGTTTAAAGATACTAATTATGTTTTTAATTTCCTTGTTAAAAGTGTCAAACACCAACATATATATAAATTCATCGTAATATTAAAACTTCACGAGTAAAATCCGATATTCTCTTGAAAATGTTAGATTGTTGTTGGTCTTTAAAAATAAGAACATCTTCACGTTGTAAACTTATGATGATGTTTTCGATAATACATAACGATAACGATGTTTTTGATAATACACGAGGATAATTCGATTCTCTCACGAATTTGCACACTAAAAGGAGTTAATGCCAATTCAAATATTTTTAAAAATGTATATTGTCTTCTTGATAGTTATAATTTAAAGACTTCTACTTTAATAATAATTAATGTACTTATATTTTCTACTAATTTTTCTCAAATTTTGACACCCGACTGCTTCGTTACAACTACAATGAAAGCAATGTCGTCGTCGTCGTAGCTCTCTATATTACATAATAAAGAAGCGACTAAAGAAGGGATGTCCATTCGGAACACCAAACGATTTTAACCAACCAAGCAGCTCGGAGACAAAGTTCAACTATAACCTCCATAATAGATAGAGAGAGAGAGGGATGTCCATCGATGGAGATGTCAGATACAGAATTTTTATTGCGGTAATTTCGATGGTCTGGCAACACTTCCGTATTATCCGCGAATGTTTCGATCCGACATCCATGTTAGTTTTGTGTTTGTTGTTGTCTTTGAAATCATTTTTACATTTGTTTCGTTTCAAAACTTTCCAGAATTGTTATAAATTATATTAGAAAATATGAAAAACTAGCTATGTGTCTGTCGTATTTTTAACAAAAACAAAAAATAAAAAACAAAAGTAACGCGGTAAGTATTTATAATTTCGAATATTTACAAACAGATTATTTTTAAGTATTTTTTTTTCAGGGCAGTAGTTTAGAAGTTGGATCATATTTTTAAAATGTTATCCAGTCAATATCTGTAATAAAATTACCGACAACAGCAGGAATTTATATTCGTTTTTACTATAAAACTCATAACAACCTATCCCATGTAAAAAACGACGAAAGTAGGTTGCTGTAATGAACTACATTTTTTATTTCGCTGAAATATCAGATTAATATTCCGTTAAACGAACTATTGTAACTGACTAGCGTATAGGCAGCGTTATAATGAGAAAAATGCTTTTAATCATTATGAAAAAATATTGTAATTTTATAGTAGTTATAGCTTGTTAAATTATATTTTGATGGCAGACCAATACTTAATGCAGTTAGCACGAATAAAGTATAAATTAGTGGAATAATCTCCATAATTGATATTCCATGGTTTGTTTTAAGGAGATCAGCCTGCATTAAAACAATTTTTTTTTATGCCAATGTCTATTCTGTATTTATGTAATGCATTTTATTCAAAACAATAAAAATTTCATAATAAAATAATTTATCCACTAAATGATTTGTATTTTGTAAGATATTTTGATATTAGGAATCTGTTGATATATATATATTAGCATAATAATATTTGTGATGACTTGTATCTTTGATAATTCTTTTAATCTAAAAGTTAATATAGTACTATATTATATTATTTATGCATTTTATCATTATGTAAATTATAACAATTAAGTATAAAACTTTCTACATTAGAAATATAAAAATATTCTTACAATTCACTTTTTTATAAAACAGCATAAAACTAAAAATTCAATGCTGTTCTATATCTTACAGGATATCATTATCACTGGATTTTTTAAAATTATTAAAAAGATAAAAGCTATAACATTATTATAAAATATTAATCAAATTCCAAAACTTAAAAATATGTAAGCTTGTTTATTAAACTCTTATGTATACAAAACATATGTTTTGTGTGCATGGAACATCAGGATAAGCTTTTTTCAATATAATTTGAATATATGTGATTACAATATTTTAATTATTTATAAGAGATTTATTAAATGGTCCAATTATGGTTGCTTTGTAAAAATATAATTTTTTTAATTATAATATATAATATTCTGTTTAAATAGATCTTTATTCAAATAAATTTGTTTGAGTAGCAAAATATAATTTTGAATATTTTTCAAATGTTTATAGAATATTTTTTACTTGTTGGAGTTTTATATTTGAATTGACTTTATTTTGTTTACTCTGAATTAAAACTAAATAAACTTCAAAGGCTTTATTTTAAATATATATATATTTTTTTTTACATGTTTAAGTAAATACTGTAGTTTTTATAATTTTATTTCTTTATTTATTAGAATTATTTAATAATCATAAAATAATGTATAATTCTTTGGTTTTGCAGAAACTGATGAATTTGTTTCCTATTATATTATTATACTGTTATTAGTGCTTTTATACTTCTTATTGAATTGGGTTTCTTATATTTTGATTCATAGCTTCATATATGTTTTAATATTTAGTCTGTTACCATTGCCAAATGTTTTATAAGTTAGACACTTTTAGTTTATGCATATAATTAATATATATTAACTTCTAACTAGATGAATATACAGCTATTAGAACCATTAATTGATATAGCATTAATATTGACCTTGGAAAGTCAGACATTTATATAATTTGTAGTTTTTTGTTAATTAATTATGATGTATAGAATATTATTTGATATATATAATAATTATTCATTATGGTGAACAGTTATTGCATATTATTTTTTAAAAATTATGCAGATTTAAGACTCATATTGTTTTAATTACTGGCATTTTATATATTTGTTAATTTGTAATTTGTTACAATATTCTGTTTATTCAAACTGAAGATGGCTTAACAGCTAAACACATTTTTGCTGCAATAAAAATATGCTTTTTCAATGATGCTTGGTAATGTGAATAAATAAATAATAGAAATTTTGAATCCTAACTCTTAGGTATATAAACTTTAAATTTGGCATGGTAATAGATTTTTTTCAGTTTCATTCAAAGGAAAACAACCAAAAACACCTAAAAAATTTTATTTTAATAGTACCAAAAAATTAAAAATTTAAAATCACAATTTTTTTTGTCAACAAATAATATAACTTTTAAGTGGTTTGTCTTTTAAAATTATAGTTGTTATTATTAAGCCAGTTTTAAAAATTAACTTTAAATATTTTATTTGTGCAATTAAAAATATTTAAAGAAGAATAAGACATATTTAAATGAAAATTTAACAACTTGATTAATTATCTAACTACATTAGAGGTCTCAAACTCACAGCCGAACTTGCCTGTGGCTCAATGTTGCCTTTTTTTGGGGTCCACATAGTATTTATTATAACTGCTAGGAAATACAGAATATATTCAAGAAAACAATTGTTTTTATGAAATTTTTAAAAATCATTTAAAATTTTTTCATTAATTTGTGTTGAAATGCAGTAAAATATACTAGTTTTTGTAAGTTTGAAATAGAAAATTTTGTATTGAAAACTGTCATCTGCAAAATCTGTTTTTATAATTTTGAATATGAATTGAAGCATATCATAAAGGAAATTAAAATAAATACAGAATTAACATAATCAATCC
Organism: Androctonus mauritanicus; assembly: GCA_011317285.2. Classification (NCBI taxonomy): domain Eukaryota; kingdom Metazoa; phylum Arthropoda; class Arachnida; order Scorpiones; family Buthidae; genus Androctonus; species Androctonus mauritanicus. The sequence continues at coordinate 18,852 of WUQG02207752.1, forward strand.
TTCAGAACATTTATCTTTTGTAAAAAATCTTTTTTTCCTGCAAGGCATTAATTTAAATGCAGTCCGCAACCACTCAAAGATATCTATGAAAAAATATGGCATAAACTACAGATCAGCAATCTCAAAAGCACTCTTGTTTAAGCTAAAGCATTTTACTACATTTTAACTTTACAGATTAATTATTTATAGTTAATATAATTATATTAAGCTTTATTTTTATTATTTGAAAATCTTATTTTTGCTATTTAAAAATGATTTTCCATAATACTGTATTAGTCAAATTATAAGGTGACATTAATTTCAAAAAGTATAAAAATATTATCATTATTGTAAATCAATAACTATTGATAAACCAGAGATGCAGGAACAAAACACAAATTTTTTTAAAAGTAATGTTTTTTGATATTCTTAATCCTCTTCATTTTATAATTAAAGAAGCAATATGATTTAGTTCAGTAGTTTCTTTAATGTAGAACTGGATAGGACTAAGAAGAACTAAGAAACATTATTCTTTTAAATAAATTTGTGTTTTATTCCTGCTCTTTTTAATTATCAGTGCTTCTTAATCTCTTTTCAAGAAATTCAACAAACTTCAGATTATTCAAACAAAAATTGATGATGATAAAGAAAGGCTTTCTTAGAACATTAGATTAGAACTTTGAAAATGCATAAATCTCTGTTATTACACAAAAAAAAAGAAAAACAAAAGGAAAGAAAAAGTAATTCATAAGAAAAAGGAAATATTCATTCCATAAATTTTATAATAATCTTTTTCATGTTAATTTTATATACTATAACTTCTAGTTATAGTAAGTAAAATTAAAATTATATAATAAATAAAATCTTCTTTTCTAATTTTCTGTCTGTACAGACTTTTGTTACTATTTGATTTACATTAATTTATACATTCTCTTTTATTCTTAACTGTCCAAACTTTATCATTTCATTAGTCTCATTTACTTGATGGATAGTTAGTCTCTTTCCTCTCAAATATTCAATTTTCTTTCACAGTTTGTGATTCTTTTTCATTTTATCTCATCATATGCTCAAAATTTCTCAAGAAATATCTTTCATATTGGCCATTTACTTTTATTTACTTACTATATTCATTTATTATATACTAGTATATAAGCTTGTTTACAACCAGGATAGATGAGCCATATCTCTCTAACTGACACAAATATTTATGGCAACATAATTGCTGTATCTTTTTTCTCAGCAAACAATACAATTTTCCAATCTGTTGATTACTAAGTGGGCAAATGGAATCCCTCCATATACTATTTACTTCAAAGGATGGCAGATTGTTCAGAATGCAATTGACAGAGCAGACTTGAGCAATTAAATACTTTCCAAGGAATGGGACCCAGATTTGAGCTCAGATTCTTTGGATGGAAAGCCATAGTGTTTCCAGATAATCATGGCTAACAATACACAATAAAATTAGACTAAATTAAAATAGACATTGAATTTTAGGCTGCCATATTGGATATGCCATTTTTAATTTGAAAAAACTATCATCATATTCCTATTCTGTAATCACAAAAACTCCCATATGGTGATTTTTATCAAAATAGGACTAACATTAAAAATCCATCAAATTTGGGAGCCATTGCATTTATGATCCTCTTTTAAGTATAAATTTTTTCAGCTAATATTTAAAAATTATTTTAATATTTAGCTAACGATATTTTTTTCAGCATGAAACATTCAAATGATCAACAAATGACAGTTTTTAAGCTTATAAAATAAACATTGGAAATTTAATTTCATCTTTTACTTCTACCTGTTTGGATGGAATTTCAGATTGCCATATTTTTTTCGAACTAGTTCAGTGGCCCTCTATAACACCTTCAAATTTCAGCTTTCTAAGTCATAGTGAAGTATTCAAATTCTTACATACATACATGATCCATAAACATTTTATGTATGTAGATTCATTTTTAACTTTGCCTCTTCCATATCCTATTCTGAAAGTATTTAACTTAATTTTGTTTTATTACATACCCAATTCTCATTCCCATATAAAAATAGAATACAAATAATCCCAACTTATGTAGATCCAACATGTGCAGATTCTACTTATATAGGATTATTTTTAGGTAATGAGCTGGGCTTGAACCTGGATTCAATTCAGGAACCAGATCCAAAACAATCACTTATCATCTTGAGACCCAGATTCAATTCAGAGTCTCACACCTCCAGTTTTTCTGGTCCTCCAGAAAAACTGGAAATGTGGGATTCTGAATTGAATCTGGATTCTCTAACAAGGAGAGGTCCCCAAGTGGAATCCATCAATTTTGATGAAACTTAAGAGGGTTGTAGAGTATGTCTTCCTGAATGTAGTGATACCTCCTTTTGCTGGCAGACTGTCAACTATTTTCGAGATATTGCATGTCAAAGTTTTAGGCGAATGTTTAACTACAGTTTGGAATCACTGTACTAAACAAGTTGTCATAGTTTTGTGGATACACGCTTTGTTATGGTAGTTCGACCTGGGTTTGAATCATGCTACTGATATACATAAAATTTTTTCTTTTAATTTATTTATAGGATATTTTATTATAATGAGAATAACTGAAATATTGACTTTTTTTATTGTTTTTTTTTGTCATTCTTAACAAATAGAATCAAAATCTAGTAACTATTATTGATCTCCATTCCTAACTGTAGTTGAACATTCGCCTAAAACTTTGACCCTCAATATCTCGAAAATGGTTGACTGTCTGCCAGCAAAAGGGGGTATCACTATGTTCAGGAAGGCATACTCTACAACCCTATTAAGTTTCATCAAAATCGGTGGATTCCACTTGGGGACCTCTCCTTGCAAGATGATAAGTGACTG
>WUQG02207863.1:0-21694 GCA_011317285.2 Androctonus mauritanicus
AACTTGAGTGGATGAATAAAAAGTATTTTATTAACAATTGAAAATTTGAACAAGATATATAAATATATATAGGGAGAATGTGAACTAATAGATGAATCATTTATTAGTTCACACTCTCCCTATATCCATTGCTAAAATAAACTAACAAATCCATTGCCATTTAGATTTGTTAGTTTATTTTTGCAATCTATTTTCTGAAAGTTAGAAGACCTCTCCAGACAGAATGCTGGAATCTTGCAAAGTAGTGAAAATTATTAGATATTGTAATCAATTATTGAGTGTTTTGAAAATAAAATCATGCTGTATAGCAGCAATTTTAAATCTTTTTCAATTCACAGCACACTGAACAAGGTGCTAAATTTGTCAAAGAAGATCATCAGTTTTTTAGAAAAGATTTTATCATTAAAGAAATTACATATTAAGATTGTGCTTAAAAAGTTCACTATTTAAAATTCTAATCATAAAAAAAATATTTGATTATAGATAGTAAAAAAAGGAACAGCACATTGAGCAGTAGTGAAAAGATTAACATAGCTTTATTGGTGCAAACATTTTCAGTAATAGAATACCTTCTTCAGGCTTACAGAAAAAAAACATTGAAAAAAGAACAACAAAACATGGATTTTAACAGCTGATGGTTGGTTGCCAGGGTTACAATGAAACAAAAAATAAACAGGGTTAAACATTTTTTAATAAATATATATATAGTTAAAAACAAAGAATAAGAAAAATAAAATAAAATAAATGAATAAGTATTAACAAAAAATTAATATTGAGTATTTGGTAAGAAATAGCATAAGTCCTTTTGCAAGCCTTGGCGATGCTGTCGAGTATGATTACAAATCATTCAGATCAGTGATTATGCTAGAAGGTGGTTTTTCTTCTGATTTTCTAGTCTGAAAGTCGTTTTCTGATTGTTGTAGCAGATATGCCCATGCTTGCGGTAGTTGGAGAGTAGATCTATCATTAAGGACCGGTTCATTGTATTTCGCCTTCTGTATTTCCATGGATTCTATGAGGAGTACTTATGATGGCATAGCTAGGAGTTTAATTATTTTGGTTTCGTTCCAAGATATCCTGAAGTTTTCGCTAAACCTCAGGATATCTTGGAACGCAACCAAAATAATTAAACTCTGTTGATAGGGCAGTAGAGTTTTCCTCTTGAAATATTGCTTTTATGTTCTTTTAGTTTTTGATTTAAGGTTCTAGTAGTAATGCCTATGTAAGACAACTGTTGTTGGGTATCGACGTAAGTAACTGGTATTTTATACAGAACTAGAACCTTACTACTAGCTTAAGCATAGGTTTTCCACTCCAAACTTTAGTGCATTATAGTAAAGTATAACTGCATATACCCTATTATATTCTATTATAATGTACTAAAATTTTTATGTACAATATGTAAAAAGAAAATAATTATAACTAAGTTAGAAAATTATTTGTTTATTCTGCAACAATAGATTATTTCAATAAAATAAGTATTATTCAATAATTTATTTGCTGTTCTCTGTAAGCTATTGAAAGGAAGCAAGCATTGGAGCAATATGGATTTAAATATCATTATATTTTCTACATAATATGATATCCCTAATAATTATCAATATTAAATCATGTATGATCATATATTTGCATATTTTTCTTATATATTTGCATATTTTTTTACAAAAATATCAGAAAAGACCAATAAGATAATTATATTTGTTAGGAATAAATATAGTGAGTGGATTGCATGATAGGCATGAAGGTGAACAGGAATATAGGGAAACTGATGAATCTTATTATCTTCAAAAAAATTTCCAATTTTCAAGAACCTTATGTATATAAGTTGATTTTTCTCCTTCAAAACTTTTTCAGAAAAAAATTTCTTTGCTTATTCATGAATATATATAGTATTTTTTATGATTAGTGTTTTAATAGATTATTATGTAAGAAAAGTCTTATACATTCTTGAATCTTTCCTTAAAATACATAAAATATGAGGACAGGATGGATCAGAATACTATATTTCATGAGATAACCTAATGATTCAATTACATATACCTGAATCTAGGAATATACAATGAGATTTTAAGAAATAAATGATTTCTTAGAATTTTATTGTATTTTCCTAGAAAAAGTCAATTGTATTTAATATTCAAACTTCAAGAAATAAAAGATTTCAATTTCTTAGAATTTCTATACTAAATAATTTATACTTTTGATATAAACATAAGAAATGAATAATGCAATATGGAATGGAATGGACACAGATGATGAGTATGGAAACAGAAAAATGTACAAATATAGCATGTGTATAATGTGAGAGAATAAAAGAATGTACAAGAAGTGTACAATAAAGTTGATGTGCTACAAGTGAGTGAAACTTTTTGAAAAAAATGTACATTTAAGCATGCAAAGTATAATATAATGACCATATAATCTGAAATAAGAAATAGCTAGAGATAATATGGCTATGTTGATAAATGAGTAAACAAAAAATACATATCAGAGTACTTTTTTGTTCACTCATTTATCAATACAATAGGATATTTCCTTCCATGTTGTATTTCTTTTAACTAATGTGTTTGAACTTTTATTTAATATATTATCAACTTCCAGTGGTACTACTACCAGAAGTTGATCTATACTACCTTATACATATCTATTTTATGTCTGCTTATTCTTTGGTAGAATTGTTTCACTTAATAATCACTTAAATTTCTTGATTTACTTCTAAGTGAAGATCTTAAGGCTTCTAACTTGTTTTATTAATTTGTTGACTACTTCATGAAATAATAGTTAAGAGGAAAAATTTGCAATTTCATCTTTTAATCAAAACAAAGTTCTCCTCATTGATTATAACATAACATAAACATTTACATTTTCTCTCTCTTACTATCCTTTTTGAATGGTTGTAGTTTCAATCTGTACATGGACATTAGTAATGAACCATTTATATGGCATTCTGTTAGGAATGTTAATTTTTCACTACATTTCAGTAGTTTGATGTTGAGTTTCCTAATTTCTCTAGCCAACTTCACTGAATTCATTGATCTATGAATAAATAGATCAATACTTCTGCTATACCTGTTAATATTCAATTATTCACTGTAGCAAATGATAAGCCAAACAGAAAAAGTTGTGATGGATATTGGATCAGGTGAATACACAAAGATATATGACTAAAATTATTTTACAACAAAAAATAAGGATGGATAAGATGAATGCTAGAAGATTAAAGTATATAGTGTAAGGAATGCACAACAGAAATAGACCAAAAAGGTTATTTAATAACCAAAATTTTGGAATAAGATGTGTGGATCAGTGGCACAGGAATCCAGAATGGGAGAAGTGAACCAAAACATATATGATGATCAAAAATAATAAATTTATTTAATTATCAAAAAAATAGAAATATAATATTAACTAAACACTAGATTTAAATGAACAGTTATGTATTAAACTAATAGAATAATAACAAAATCTAAGGAGACTTCCTGAACAGAAGAGGAGAGTCAATGGATCCTGAGTTGTGGACATATCTGAGAGAGAAAGAGGGTATACATTCTTCTTATTTTTCTATTATTCTTTATTTTCCTTTTTTTGTAGATTTTCCTATATTAAATCTTCTAACATTCTTCCTTAGTTAGTATCTTCTTAAATATAATGTTATTAAGGTAAATGCCATTCTCATTCCTTAGTCCTCATTGGATGATTGCAAATGGGATGGAAATTGTCTCCAACTACATTTTCATAACTGTTTCAAAATTCAAAAAACTTTTGATCATTTCTTCATTGCAGCAGCCCCTGAACAAGGAACTACAGTATTTATCCAGCAAGAGAGAGAATTTTAGCACTTCCTTTCTCATGTGGAAACAAGGATGTTTGCCACAAAGATGAATATAATTGTCATTTTGGAAATGAATCTATTTTCATTTTCCTTTCCAGATATTCTAATTATTTCTATTCTATACCAATTCTAATAATTATAAAATACAATAGAATACAGCTATTGAAATAGATATATTCAGATGGCTGTATTCAGAACTACAAATATGGCAACTGTATATAATAACAGTAAGAGATGCTTGTCACAAACATGCTTAGAACAACAATTATTTGTTTTGTGAGTTTTATCAATGTCCTGCTGGATATCACAATCAGGAGGAACAAACAATTATAGAAAGAAAAACTTCCATATGGAAAATGTATGCATATCTCTCTTAAAAATGAAGAGAATGATGGATAAAACAGAGATGGATCTGGTTTTTAATAGGAAAAATACTTTAAACAATTTTTAATACAATTAGAAATGGCAAGAATATACTTGATAAGAAAAAAACAGTGGTTTACACAGCATATCAGTTCTGAAAAATCATCTTCAAGTAGAGGAATATATTGGATACATATCCAGAGCTTTTGAAAAATATTGAATGAACATAAAATGAATGTCCAAAAGAATTCAAATAAAACAGCATTATTGTAAAGAACAAATGCCTGCGATGTAGAAGAAGGAATATGCAAAGTTAATGAGCATAATAGATGATCCTAAACTATGATCTATTGGGATCTCTTTGTATTCTTTTTGAATGGTAAGGGGCCCCCCTTTTCCTTTGACTGTTTTCTAATAAAAAAAAAAAAAACTATGATCTATTAAGAGAAAGAGAAAGAAATGAATGTCCTTAATGATACTTGAAATAACATGCAGGTATGTCCATATCATAAATATTTTTCTACTAATTTTCTTTCTATATGAATAATTGGTAACAGTTAACTATAACCTCAAAATCTGATTAAATTTAAATATTTTTTATTTTAGAAATTATTTTAATTTATTTTATTTTATTCTTTAATCCTTATTCATAGATGGCAAAACAAAGTTCTCTTAACTTTTTTACTCAAAAAACAACTTTATAAGATTCTGATTGTGGTAATAGTTATAATTCAAATGATAAAAGAAGTGATACAATTCTAAAACCAATGAAAAGAGCTTGTATTAATTATATTAAAAAATTTGATCATTCATATACAGGTAATCCTTGATTTACAATGAAGTTCTGTTCTGAACCGTACCCTCACAAGTTGAAATAATCATAAATTGTAAATGCCTAAAATTTATAGATTTCTGATTATTAATGTTTACTAGTATATTATACATTATCTTAAACATAGAAAAATACAAAACCAGAAGAACTAACACTAAAAAGGATGCTTTCCATATATCGAACATTGGGTCATTGGGATTTGAACCCATGGAATTGCATTGACTAATTACAGAATTACTAATTACATCTTCATCATAAGTATGAGTGATTGTAAGTTGAGATGGTTGTAAGTTAATGACTACCTGAATTGAATTTGGTTTATATTTATAATTGATAATGAAATGCCAAAACTACTACTATGTTATTTGCTCAGATATACTCTTCTATGATTGTTAAAACCATCAAAATTTAAGCATCATTTATATCAAACATAAAGAACTTTGTTCAAAACAAAAATAACTTTTTGAAAGAAAGAATATTGAATTAGAAAGTCAAACAAATTTTTATTGATATTTCACACAAATATTAGTGTCTTAAGAGTTTCTTATAACAAAAATTCCAATTTTTCTAAAACTTTACAGGATGAATTGTTGGAACTGACTGCTGATCAAAAATTAAAAATGAATTTTGAAAATATAGCATTACTTGCTTCCTTTTAAATAAAAGTTAGAAAAGAATATCCTGAACTTGTTGAAATAACTTTAAAATCTCTCCTGCCATTTCTGTCAGCATATTTCAGACTAGCTTCTCTTCTATGAATCTCATTAAATCAAAACAAAGAAACAGTATAAATATAACTTGTCCCTTTCAAGTAGCATTGTCATCAATTCAACCAAGGTTAGACAAATTAAAAAAAAACAAGCTCATTTGTTTCATTAAAAACAATATATAGTGAAACTTCAATGCATTGTTCCTATTACCTTCATTTTTCCATATATTTCATTTGCATGCAAATTTTATTAATTAAAAATCAGTGTTTTTTTTGTCAACAGATGGCACCACTTCCCAATCAGTAGTGACTACTAAATGGTAGGGCACTAACAACTCTGCTACAAGCTCCCCATCCTTGCAGGACGTTAACCAGACTGTAGAAGACAGGGATCAATGGGTCAGGCCTAAACCTCATGAATATCATTTCCAAGAGGTGAATTGAAGCATTTCCATATAGCTAATCTGCCTGACATCAAAAATAATGTAAATGAAGATTAATACATTAAAAATTTTCTTAAAACTATTAATCATGCAGTTATTTTTGTGAGGTCAGTTATGGCCATTTCTTTATAAAAGTACTGTAATGTATCAGAAAAATCAAAATAAAAATGTAATGTATCAAAAATATTGTATGTATGAGTATATTTCAATGAATAATAATGATTTAATTGGTTTTATCTATAATTTATAATGGTTTCTGGTACTATGTTTTCCTGTATATATCATTTTTTCCTCCATCTCTCTAAAAAATTATGAAATGAGATTCCATTATATATACTTGTTTTAAAGATTTTATATTTTTATTCCTTTTTTATATTCATAATTGTATTCATATTATTTGTTCTGTAATTTTATTTTTTGATACAAAATTTTTCTTAGTAATTCTATGGTCCAATGAAAAACAAGGTAAAATGAAATATAACAATTTTGAAAACACAATTTAAACATATTCCTGCTTTGATGTTTTATTTCTCTTTTGAAACAGATAAACTGGGTGAAGTCAAGATTATAGTACAGAAAAATACCAGCAGAAATAACATACATTATATAGAATTTTGTAAATTTATTTTTAACTTAATTATGATCTTACTTTGTTTTTCCAAGAATAACTATTTTAGATAGTTTTACTCATGGGAAATAATATAATTAAATAGGAAAATGTTATGATAAATATTATTTTACTGATGAAAAATAGTACAAAATAAATATACACAGGACTAGAAATGAACACATATTGGACTAGGAAAAAACATGAATAACTAGGCAGGCCCACATGGCTATAATATAAAAAATTATTCTTACTTGTTCATTAAAATGATTAGTGTTTCAAACCAGAGTAGTTGCTTTCTGACTCATTTAATGGATTCTGGCTAGTGATATTTCTGGATTCTTTGCCAGGCATTTTACTTTAGAATGGTAGGATTGTTTTCTTAAAGTGGGTTAGAAGCTGTTTAACACCAGCAAATTTTTTTGATGAAATGCCTACTGATTTTATCTTAACTGTAACATTTTGTACTTTAACTTGAAGTGGATAAGTTTTGATATAAAAAATATTATAATGAGTCACAGTTTTAACTGATTTTTTTTTGTATTTTTTACATCCATTTCCAATCAGGGAGATTACTAAGGGGCAGGACCAATTCCAATCACAGACTGTATCCACACCTGTGGAGGGGGAGCCAGACAGTGAAGGACAAGGATCATCGGGTTGAAGCCAGGACCCCAAAAAAAATCTTTTCAGGAGACGCTGGACCTGGGTTCTCCTGTGTGGCATGCCAATGCAATACCACTTAGCCATCCAGCTGTCAATTTTTGTAGGTTTTGTAGGTAAGTATTACAACCTTTGAAATTTGAAGTTTGGGTTTATGCAATTCATGCTAGAGGGTTTCATAATAAAATATTAAAGATTCTCTTTCTGCATCAATTGTCACAAAAGGAGTTCCTGAAGGAAAGATAATAAAAAATTAATAAAAGAAAATAAAAAAATAATGCTACAAAACCTAAAATGACTAGCTTCGTACCACAATGACTGTAGCCTAATAGTCACATAGACAGTAACACCATCTATTGATTGAATCAAAAAGTGGTACATGTAGTTGCTTATTCAGCTACTGATCTCAAAAATAATCTTCCATATGAAAATAAACAGTGGAATATAATATATGCCAAATACATTTATCTTATTTTTAAGCCTGTTTCCAAATAAAATTAAGTAAATCAATTTATCTTGTTTTTCCATCAGACCCCTCAATTTAGTCTAAAAATAAAAAAGTTTTTGAACTTCATTCTCTTCATTTTAAAGTCGTTTTTATTTAATTACATAAAAAATACTGGTCTATGACAAATTAAAATAAAAAATTGGTGTGTGCACACAGCAAATTTGGGAAGCATTGTTCTAGATAATATTGCAAGTGAAACTTGAAATTATACTAGCAGGTATTTTACTGTTTTCTCTGCTTATTTTCCTTTATAATGAATTCAAATTTCCATCATCAATGGAATTACAAAATAGATTATAATTAAGTACTTATTCTGCCACACTTTTAATAGCATACCAAAAGAAGTGTAGAAGTCAATATAGGAAATAAGAAACACCATCTGGTTGTCTCTAATAACACATAAATAAGATGGGGTGAATTCTATTCCCCATTCATAGGGGATTCTCAAACTACAACCAACCAGTTATTCAAATTAATCCTCTCCTTTTTTCTAATTCCTTATACTCTTCTCCTTCATCTTTCAAAGTGTTAAATCAATGAGTACCAATGAGTATTCCTATATCACTTTCAATAAATGTAAATATAGTTTAGGAAAAATTGAATAATGGCTAGCATACTGTGAGATTGTTGCAATTAGAATTCGTAAAAAATTGTCATTTTTCAATTGAAAAAACTGAATTATGTCAAGTGTTATATATCATCTGAAAGGTAGCGTTTTATGCCACATTTGATGTTTATTTCATTTTGCTATGATAAATAGTTTTTGAATTACCATATATATATATATATTTGTATAAGCTGAAAAATGTTTTAAAAAAAAACTTTAAAAAAGTGGACCAGTTTATATACTGTAGAGAACAAAAAAAAAAATTGGAAAATTTTTCAATGATGATAAGATTAACTTGTTCAGTTACATTGCATTTTGCACCTTCATGCCATCTGCATGATTTACTATACTTGTTCCTAATCATTATCTTACTGATCAAACATCAACAACAAAAATCATTATTTCACTGATTCTTTTGTTTGTTAAAAATATATCAATATATATGACTATATATAATATATCCCAGAATGAATGTCTCATCTTTAATATCTTGAGGGCTTCTAGTCAACAGAAAAAGTCATTGAATCTTATTTTAAAGTTTATCATTTATACTATCTAACAATGAGATCTAATTGAACTGAAAAATCTATCTACATTTACTAAAAAATATAAAACATATTTTTTTCACTTATTTCAAATGGCACATTAGCATTTCTTATCAATCATTAAAATCTTTATCTAGTTCCAGTTCTAACGATATTTGAATCAATTTCCTATGATACATAAACTTGAATTGAATTTTAATAAAAATTTTTTTATATCTTTTTGATTATACCAACATCACTGAGCAAAAATTTAAAAAACTGGATTCAGAACAAATACATATTCTGAATCTTTATTAAAAATTATTCACATTAACAGGTTACAATAAACTTTGAGACAGATTTTCTCCATGAAAATCTGTCTCAAAGTTCATATCTGCTGAAGATACCTGTGCCATTACAATCATATAATTTGATGTCATTTATATTAGAATCAACTTTTAGCTAATATAGTATTTCTATTAATAATATTAATAACATTTTTTCTTCTTCTTTAAATTAATAATCTTCTTGCCATTTTTGTTTACTTAAAACAGTTAGGCAAATTTACATAAAATTACAATGCAATAATGGTTAATAATTTTACTTAATAATAGTTTTAATTTTCAGAATAGAATTAAATTTAGTCCATAATTAATATAACAAATGCTTTAAACAAAGAAAATGGAAAGAATTTTATATTATCAATAGAGATATTAGGTAGAAGTCAATCTCAACATAGAGAGTGATTTCAAATCACATGATTATAATGATGTAGGTGTCTTTAATAGATATAAATTTTGGAATAGATTTTCTCCATGAAAAATTAATTAAATTTAACCTGTTGAGTGCCTTTGCTGTCGATAGACATCAAGATGGAGGAACAAAAAACAATAAAAAAACAATATAAAAAAATTAATTTCTGATTTTATTAATCCAGCTTCTGCAAATCATTTTTTTTTTGTGTATAATCAATGAAAACATGCCTTTTTGATGGTAGGTCCTAAATTTTTTCAGCTGCTTGTATTTAAAATTGTGTGTATATAGACATTATTTATATTTGAATGGCTCAATAGAATTTGGATTTTTTATCCCAGCCTATCAATATTATAGTCTAACTTACCAATCCCATTCCGATTATGCAATTCGATATATGATATTTTGAAAATTTTTGGAAAAAATCAAATTTTTCTTCAAATAAACTATAAAATTATGAAAATTAAAAAATATTATAGCTAATGAGAAAATTTTTGCAAATTCTATTAAAATAAAGTAAAATTTATCATAATTGTTCATTTTTTGTTTTAATTTCATCAAAATTTAGGAGAAAAATCACAAAAGAGAAACGTAAATATCTTCAGGCCATTTAAAGAGCAGTGGCACTTTTATTGCTTTATAGTAGCCAGTCCTTTCCCAGTAAATTGCAACCAAGCTTATTTTGCATGTGAATGAGTGGCATTGGATCCAGAATTATAATGCATCAGCTATAGTCCAATTACAGAAACAAAGAATATAGTATAGCTGTTTATGTATCAGATGTGGCCATTTTCATTTATGTTAAGATTTTTTCATATAAATAAAAATATTTATAAAAAGAACTACAAAAAATTGTGTATATGAAATAAGAATAAATTCATAAATATGAAATATTAATAAAAATAATAATATTTCAATGAATTCACATTTTTTTTTAATAATTATATGATGTAACTTCAATCAACAAATGTTACATAACTCATGGTGTTTTTATTAATAATCTTTGAAATTTTTGGTCAAATTTCTTCATTCATGGCTCATTTTGTTCAGAAGACTTGCTGCTATCTAAAAATATTGATTATTTAATTGGATGGCTAAAATTGCATATAAAAAATCATGTTTTTGCCAATCTCATAAACATAACAAAATAAAATTTAAAAAAATGCTTATATTATTAGAAAGAGAATAAATTCTGAAATATATTCTGAAAATTTCAAAAGCTTTCAATAAAAATTAAGCAAGATTTCACAATTTTAATTTTTTTTATTATTTTGCATATTAATTAGGTTTAATTTCAAAACATCTGCATAGGCATTCAGGGGGTTAATTCTGTAAATTGTTAATGTGAAAAATTTTTAATAAAGAAACAGAATATGTATTTGTTCTGAACTTAGTTTTTTAAATTTTTGCTCAGTGATGTCAATATAATTAAAAATCTATAAAATATTTTTTCTTAAAATTCAATTTTGGATATCTCAAGTTCTATGCATCATAGGAAATTGATTTAAGTATTGTTAGAAATGGAACTAGATAAGGATTTTAATGATTCACAAAAAATATTAGAGCATCATTTGAAATAAGTGATAAAATATTTGTTTTATATTTTTTTAACAAACTTAGATGGATATTTGATTCAATAAGATTTCATTATTAGATAGCTTAAAATAAGGTTTGAATAAGCTTTTTCTTGAGTAGAAGTTGAAATATTAAGGATGGAATATTCATTCTGAGACACACTGTATAAATTAATAGTTTTATATATATATTTAAATATTGGATACTATACAAATATGATCAAAAATACATAAATCAGTCGTATAGTGTGCATCACATTACTAGTGCAACCTATAGTAATAGTGTGATATGCTATATTTATTTTAAAAAAATGCTCTGAATTCTATTATTAAAAACATGCAAATGTGGATAAATGCTTATATTTTTTAAGGGTACATCTTTTCTTGCAACATACACTCTCTGTTGCAAAAAAAGACACACCTTTAAAAAATAGAGCATGAACTGATTAATTCAATACACAAAAACTTTTCAACTAGATATAAAAATAGATATAAAATCATTAAAATTTCATTGCCAATGAATGCTTAGGCTGTTTTGAGAGGGCATGAGAAGGATGAATCTGAGACCAATATAAGGAGCAATGTTCATAAGAATGGACATATCTGACCAATTTTGATGTTCCATTATATTAAATAGTTTATGAATATGTTCTACAATGTTCTACAATGTATCTAGTAGTATGAGCAACTGAGGAATTTGAGAACTGTCCTACAACAAACCTGTGATAAACTTATTTCGATTTTTTTGCAACAAAGTATATATTCAAAAATATTAATTTATTGAGCACTTCACAAAGATAGGAAATATATAGACAAAGTTTTTTTTTCAGCAAGTAAACATAGTGACTATTGTTGTATATATATCATTGATTATAATTAAATGAAAATGTAGGAATCTATGTACTGATATCTCTAATAGAAATGTGTGCATATACAAATTTTTAAGTTTAGTCAAATCTGAGTTGAACTTTATAATAAACTCGAATTTTCAAGTGGAGTTCAAGTTTTGTCCTTGATATTTTTAATAATAATAAAAGTTGAATTTATCTGAATAGCTCCTTCACAATATAAGTAGAAAATCATCAGTATTTGAATCTGTTTCCATATTTTTTATATAAAATCTTATACATTTAATTTACTAACACATTTATACTTTTTTATGATTTTAAGTTATCATTAATAATATAGCATTTCAATGATAAATATTGAGTATATAAATTCAACATTTGTGATTTTGTTAAATAGAATAAAATAGCCTGAAAGATTTTTTTGATTCAAATATTTTTAACTTTTATTAAATACAATAAAAACAATAATAAAACATATATTTCCATAATAACAAACTCCATTATAAATGCAATTGTGAAATGCTCTCTAACCATTAGAAAAAAATAAAATTTTCTATCAGCAGCAATTTTAACATACTGGATTATAAAACACTAAATTACAAATGTACCAGATTATAAAGTGTCAAATTTTAAAGTGCTGAATTACAAGGATTATATTATAATTTGAAATTTTCAAGCAGAGTCATGTTTTATTTTGAAACTTGACTCAATTCAAGTTTCAAATAATTTGCACATCTCTAATTTCTAATCAATAATGTGTGTATTTACTGATAGTTTTAGTCAATTAGAAAATACAAGATGATTATTTTACAATTGATTTTGGATATCAGATTACTATAAGAAAAGTTTATGTATAATTAATTGAGATTATGAAATCAGATTATTACTCCTAGTGTTCATGTACATGCTGGTCAGTTTACTTCTGTTAGTTGTTGCATGTTTTGTTTCTGATTTTTTATTGATTAAATTTTGTTAAATAATTTTATTGAGATTTAGAAATGATGGAAAAACTTTTAAAATATTTCTCTGGTCGCAGCTAACTTGTATACCATACAATCCTGCGACCAGGCTGGGATAATTACAGGTGTATATGAGGGTACAGGAACTCCACGTAGATTAGATGGGACATCGTATTCCCAGGTCACCTATTATAGGTGTACAGATAAAATTCTTACAAGAGCGGCAAAGCACGCTAATAGAAAGATGATAAGAAAGAAAGGGCTGATGTTATTTGAATTACTCCGTAATGACAAGGACAACATAGAGAGAAATAAAAAAGCTGGAATATATGATATCCCAATTCATAACAACAATGAAGGAAAAATACAGCACTATATCGGTAGTACAACGAGAGGGTTAACTGTAAGAATTAAAGAACACCAAGAAGATATTAGGACAGGGAAAACTACTACAACGTTGGCTATAAAAGCATACGAAAGTGATGTGGATATAAAGTGGAATGATGCACGCATTATAAAGCCGTTACGAGATAGTAAAGGAATTGCTACGATAGAGAGCATACAAATTGAGAAAAAGAAGCAGGCACACGATGTCATTAACAATAACGGCCCAAAGATATTGCCGACGTCATGGAAATGGTGCACTACACATGAACTATAGACATAGGGAAGAAATATTAATTGTTGATATAATATATTAATTGAACTATAGACACACCAAAGAAATAATTGTTTGTTAATTAATTTAGTTCTCCTAGTACATTTTATTACCTTTATTGTTTTTATTTTGCTTTATATTGATTATATGTTTTTTTATATTTATGTTTTGCATCTTTATAATATTGTTAGCATACGTATATTTGTTTAAATTCAAAATTAAGAATGTAATAATATTCGAAGGAATTATAACGAATAAGAATTACATTTAAACTTGTAATATTCAAAGTTTTGTAGAAACATACTGATGAGGGACACAAATAGTTGTCTGAAAATGTTTTACTTAAATAAATATCATTATGCTTGCTGAAAGTGCTTGGTTTTTTTTATTATTATAATATTTACTTAAAGGAACTTTACTTTTTGTTCAATATCCTTTATTTTGCCTTCTACACTAATATTTTAATATTTTGATACTGGCTATTGAAAAAATTTGGGAGATTGGGAAATATGAATTGAAAATGGCATTTTTAATGCTATTTAATTATATGAAAAGTTAAAAAAAATTATAAATTTTATCAAAAATTGACAAATTGTGGTATAAAAAATACACAATTTTTTCAAAGATATTTTGTAATTTGTATTTATCAGTATCAGAATTATTATAAGAATTAATAATATGAATTCGAATTCCTATTACTTCATCAAAAACTGTAATAGTAATTCTGGCAATCTTATTTGTTTTGTTTTATTATTGAAAGATGGTGATGAGAAGTTAGCTAAGTGGAAGAACATAGTCATTTATGGCAGGAAATAGAGCTGGGTCAAACTGAATGGAAAATTTGTTGATATAAGAAAAAATAATAAAAAATATTCCATTTATTTATTTATTTATTTAGAATTGTATTGTTCTTTTGATGACATTTTTTTGTAAAGTTTCTACATATTTGAACTTGGAAATTTCAGAACAATAACTGCTTAAATTCAAACTATAATCAAATGTTTTTTAAAACTTAGTATAAAACAGCAGTAGATTATAAATATAAACTTTATTAGGCAAAGTACTTTTGGTAAGAACCAACTTCAGCACCTACAAAACATATAGAATATAATATAATATCCTCTAAATATGTTTTATAAGCATTTAAGTTAGCTTTTACGAAAAGCATTTTGCTTAATGAAATTTATTCTTATAATTTACTGCTGTTTGTGTTAAGTTTTAAAAAACGTTTGATTATACTTGGAAATTTTGTAAATTTATTTTGGATACTTTGACATCACATCCAGCAATATTTTAGTAAAAAAAATTACCATATTATTTTGTTTAGCCTTTTAAATGAAGTTGTATTTTTATAATAGTTCATTTTATTCAATTTGTTTCTGAATAAATTATAAACAGAATAAAATATTCTTCATTTTTTAATATTTACTAGAAATACAATCTAACAGAAAAACAAATAATGCAATAAAGCACTGATATGAAAAGTGGAAAAACTAACATGGTAATATTTATATAATAACATATTTGATGGTCAGAGGTCAAATATATGTTTTAGAAACAATATCTCATATACTTATATTTCACAATCACCATCAGGTGGATAAATATTTCAAATAAAAATAAAAAAAAATCATAAAAGTCAACAAATAAAATAATATTTAATAAAAATCAATGCATAAATTAAAATACAAAAAAACAAAACAGGTCCATTCCAAATAGATGTATTTTTAAAATGCAAAATTTTATTCCAAATACTGCTAAAATAAAATATTTTTGAATTATAAATAATGCAAAAAATTATTTATTAAAAAAATAAATCAATTTAACATTCAAATGTTTTGATGCATTGATATTAAATGTGAAGTCAACATTGAACCATTTTGATATGCCTAGGTATTAAATGTTAACAAACAGATTGAGAGAGGTGTTTAACCTAAATATCATTCAACTGCAATTAGCTAGATACTAGGGGTGATCATCATGATCCATCATTTGCTTTGTAAATCATTAGTGTATTTACATATCAAATATTTGCTTTAATTCACATAATATAAATACAATAATGTTTAATTGCTGTTTAAATAATAAGTATTCTTTATATTTTTGCATATACTGTATTTCAATTTATAAAGCATTTATCATTCAATTTTCCTCTTCTACTATTAATATTAATTTATAGTTGAAAGATTGACTTTAAAGTAATGGGTCTTGAAGATCAAGGAAAGTATTGGTACAATGTTGTTAACAGCGATAAAAGTTCAAACATTTTATAAAAATTATTCAGATATTTTTAGAATTGTTTGTTTTCTTATATATGATGTGAAAATCAAAAATAAAATATTAAATTTGAAATGAAAAAGAATATTTGAAAAATACAATATTTTTTAAATCAAAGAAGTAAATTGAATTATAACAAAGTGCTGATATAATGAATGAATTTAAGAAGTTATTGTTAATTAAATGCATGAAAATATCAACATTCATTAATTTTTTCCACACTAATTTTCATAATCCTATAAATAAAACAAATAATGGTAAAGAATATATGACAAAATTTCACCTAATAAGAGATGGCCTAAATATAAAGTACTATAGTAAAAGTTTTAGAGGCAATAAAATTATCCCATTAGAGTAATGATAAAATAAGCCAATTAGACTATCAAACTAAGTAGAATTTTGCTTCTACATTTTGCACTGAAACCAACACTGAAGCAGAATTCTGCCACTTCATCATGAAAGTCTTGTGAGGAAGAGAATATAAAGGTAGAGATTGAGCTGAATGGGATGAATATGGAGTAAATGAATGAGTTTGTATAATTCAGAAGTATATCAGAGAGGAAGAATGATATTGATAATGAGATGACTAGGAGACTGAATGCCAAATTGAAAGTCAGAGATACACTTAAAAAGTATATCAAAAATGAGAATTGATGGAAGGGGGATGATGATATAAAAGGAATGTGTAAATAATAAATATAAAAGAGAGAAACTGAGGAAAGAAAGAGATCAACTACTCAAGTCTCTGATGACATATGGGTTTGTAACTATAAATAAGAAGTTGATATATGAATAAATGAATATCTAATTAGTAGATTAATGATATATATATATGTTCTTTCTCTGAATGTTTTTTTTTTCTGTTCCTCTCATATTGAAATATGCATAATGTAAATTTGATTTCATTTAATAAAACATATAGATATACTTACTCTTGCTAATTCAGTACTCTTTTCTTCAAGCTGTGTTTCTAACCTTTGTATCCTATCTTCTACAGATACATGTCTTTCCTATAAAAATCATAAAAAAAAAATATAGTTATTTTAATAATCTATCCTTAGTAATAATATTTAAATTTAATAGTACCAAAGAAATTAAAAAAAAATAAAAATTGTCATCATTATATAATTTAACAAACTTAAATCATAAAATGACTTTTAAAATTAAACTGCCTGTAATCAATGGATGATGATCCAGTTTATTATAAACTATTGTTTCAGAAGTGTCATCTGAAATAATTAAACAAAAATATTTTATAATACTTTTGGAAATTGATTCTATGATGGTTTAATATATTCAGAAAAATTTTTTAAGAGTTAAAGCTTAGTTAAGAAAAAAAGATATATGTACAGAGATCCTTGACTTATGATCATCTGAGTTATGACAATCTGTACTTATGACAGGATTATTTATGTTGAAAATTTTTATTTACAAAGGCTGCCATTAATGATTTTGTAATAATAGCAGCCAATCAAATGGATAGCTGAGATAGTCACCAGGATGGAAGTATGCTTGTTTCCACCATTGAGTTTTCATATTTTATTCTGGGTCTTATATATTCAAATGTTTTTTAGATATTCACATTCAACCCATTCAACCCTATCCTTCATCTGACTGCTTTATTACCATAGGTATGGATAACTTGCAATGAATATTTAGATATTCAACTGTTTAATATCTAATAAGAAAGCAGCATATAATACAAAAGAAAAATGATGGCAATGCTGGTCTTTTCTTTCCAATTCAAAAATATTTCCTGAAATGACTGCAACAAAATAACATGTAATAAACTAATTCGCTTATATGAATTAGATTTTGAGCCCAGCTCAGCATGAATTCCTGATTCCATACTTTAGAAAATTTTTTGATCCACTTATGATAGAGTCCTTTGATTCTGCCATAAATGCAGACAATTTAGGCCCTCTGCACATGGAGCGTATCATCATAGATGCGTTTTAGACACAGCATCGTTCGCTTGCAGCGTCACGTTTTCAAATGCATGTCTGTACACGAAGCAGTAGTGTAACATATTTGTCATACTTCCCAAGCTTCAGGACGCCGGCCATACCATACTGTCGTTCGCTAGCCATACGAAGCTAGGCTTATTGTGCACTCTATACAGTTTACATATGCAAATAAAAAAAATGAAAGAAAGTACCACCATTAAATTTGTACAAACGATAGAAAAATATCCTTGTTTATATAATTATAATCATTATTCAAATATTCTAGAAAGGATATAACTGAAAAATCGTGAAATGAGATAGCTCATATAATGAACTGGGCAGGTATGTATATAATTATTAATATATTTTAATTAGAATTATTGTATTTTACAATTATTTTATTGCAATGGAATAGCAACATATGGTTTTAACTCTCTGCCTAAAAAGCATATAATGTGGAAAGAATTTTATTTTGAGTTCTGCAATTAGATATACTCATTTCAATAAACATTGTCTTCAGAGTGACTACAAATCTATTAACAGATTGAAATATTCTTGTTTTTGTTAGTGCTAGCAATTGTAATATATATCAATCATTTACTATAATCATTAATACTGTAAACAGCATAATATAAAGAAAAATTTAAACCAGAAAATGAATGGCAACAATCAAAATAAAACTTTCCCAAATTCTTTTTAATGGAGAAATTTTTATACTGGTTTCTCTCCATAAAATTTGTCTATTTTACTCTATAATTGCATGTAAGGATGAACCCAAAATTGTCTTATTTTCCTTCTTTTTCGGGAACAAAAATTATAAAATATATCATCATCATCATTGCTGGATGCCATCTTGAATGAATGAATTCTGTATGCTTATAATATGCTTCGTGTGTGGATGTGCAGGCATACGCGTATCGTCAACTGCAGGCAGAATCTTGTACGCATCTATGATGATATGCTCCGTGTGCAGAGGGCTTATAGTTGAGTCTGGAGTAGACTCTATTATATAGTTATCAATAATTAGGAACTGGCATTAAAAAATAACTGCTTATTTTTGCTAGATATTTGGTTAGATTAATTTGAATTAAGTTGCCAAATCAAATGGGATACTTCTGGCAACAGACATTTTTACAACCTACCACAGAATATTCAATACTCATGGTGTAATCAATCAGGGAATTGAAGGATAGGATTCAAAGGCCTGGTCATGTCCAGACTTTACTGAAAAATGATATGTGGAACTGAAACTGAATTGCATCTTCCAAGATGGTACATGATTGCTTTACCACACAGTCATCCTGCTAATACTAGAAATGGGAACACAGGAAAATAATTTAAAACATTCTATTTTTATTTTGCATGCTATTTCCTTTATTTTATCTACATAAAGTACTAATATGCATAAGATATGCATTTTCCTCATTTTAAAGAATAAAGACTGTTTATTCAATATTACTGTATACTACATACAAACCAACTATTGCAGCCAAATCTCCCATAGTGGGATAAGTCCATATTAATTTTTTAACGGTTAATTATTTAATTAGTTAATTATTTTCCCGATTAATTATTTTAAATCAAGGCTATGGTGCCTCCATCTATTGAGTTCATGATTAATTAAATTTTGAATTTGAACTAAGGTGGCACCATCTAGTAATTAATAATTATACTATAATGTTTTTAAAATTAATTTTCCCAAAATAAAATTTTGCCACTGCATTGGAATCGAACCAGGATCTTTGGGATAGCACCCCAACGCCTTACCAGTTAGATTATGGTCACCTATGGCAGAATTCCATTTTGGGAAGCTTATATAATGATTACTATGGAGACTTTATCTGACAAGGCTGAAATTAGCACTCCCAGGCAAGCTATCTATATAGCCATGGGCCCTCTTGGAAAACCTGGGCAGACAGACTTGGTGCAAATCAGATAATATATTCATATATACATTAATTAGAGGATTATCTTTTTAAATCAAACTAAATATTATAGCCAAATCTCCCCTAATGGGAAAAGTCCATTTTAATTTTTCATTATAATTAATTAGTTTATATCAATGCTATGGTGCCACCATCTCTTAAGTTAAATTAATCTTTAACTCAATAGATGCGGCATCATAGTCTCAATTTAAACTAATTAATCATTAAAAAAATTTAATATGGATTTATCCCATTAGGGGAGATTTGGCTGTAATATTTAGTTTGATTTAAAAGGATAATCCCCTAATTAGTATATATATGAGTATATTAGCATACAGTTGAATATTTTGATTTCTGATGATTCAAATTGCAATCGAAATTTCTGAATGCAACTTCTCATAAGTTGGGAATCACCTGTATATCAAAACAGAAACTTAGATAATAGAAAATAGATATAGCTCTTCAGCAAATATATTTAAGAATGTGGCCATAAAATTAATATATAGCTGAAACATTATTTCTATATCAATATTTATTGATATTTTCTAACAGTTACAAAAACGATTGCTTTAATCATTAGTTGTAGATAAAATTATGCTGTTTTTAACCAAAATACATCATCATCATGCATATATCCATGTATGAGGATGAGCAGCAGTTAAGGAAGGAAAAATCAAATAAAATAAATATAAAATGAAGGGGGAAAACACTTAAATTTCACCAATCAAATGGCAAAATATCCTTTTTAACTGCTAAAAATCATCTTTATACACAAAATCTTAATTCCTATACAGAAAAATCAATAATTTATGTATTCAATTTGTTTATATTCTATAATAATCAAAAATTTTTATATGCTGACATTTGTAATATTGAAAAAAGATTAGCAGAACATTGGAAAGATGTAGGGGAAGGAACATTCAAATCAATGCTCCCTAGCAAAACATTGCATGTGATATAGAAGCAAAATGGAATGAAATGAAAATCATATAGAATATTGAAAACTATGAGAAAGCTAGAACAGCTGAAGTAACAAAAAATTATGGTATGAAACAAGGTAATCTTAAAATTGTGAATAAACTGGATTTGACAACTATCTGCAATGCAAGGAAATTGTGCAATACAATAAGATGCAAACAGTGCAGTATATAAATAATCAGGAATCCATTCATAATACAAAAAACAGGAGAAACTTTGATTAATTAGAACAGGGATGCACAAACCATGGCTCCCTGTTGATTTGTTGGCAGCCTGGCTCACCACGTTTTATTTTAACAAGTCACATAATCAATGAAATGTTATTTGCAGTTTTGAACAATTCATTTTCAAATAATATTTTTCTGATCTGAAATTATGTTTACAGTGATTTGATGATAATGTTTTTAAACAATAAGGAAAAAATAATAATCATATTTGTAATAATAAACAATTTTTTTATTTTTATTGTATTTATGTGTGTAAAATAAGTTATTTAAAAAACTATATAAGTGCACAAGGTAGCACTGCTACTTAACTAATGAAAATTTAGAATCAATTTTATGTTTGTCTACTACAAATGCTGAATCTAATATAAAAAAAATTGTTAAAACCAATACAATACCACACATCCTATTAAAAATTATTTGTTTAACTTTGCATTTCTTTGTAACATATAATTAATAAACATGAT
>WUQG02207974.1:0-21694 GCA_011317285.2 Androctonus mauritanicus
CACTAGAGGAGGTAGAAGATAGCAACCAACGTTTATTTAATTATTTCAGATAGTACAAATCGATTTCATAGTTAATAATTTCATAGCAAAAATGGTACCAATCGATAAGGAGGTTGAGACACGCAAAATATTCCTAATGAACTAGGGTTCAAAGGTTAACGAGATATAGAGACTGAAAGCAGTGTCGGATTAACTCACTTTGGGGCCCTAGACATTTTCTTCTTATCGGGTCTCTAGCTCTCCCACAAGAAATAGAGCACACAAAAAATTTTAGATATTCACAATAATCATATAAAAGTAATATATTTTTTTAATTCATAGGATGTTAAGAATACATATAGTTAATATTATTCTTATCGCTATAAAAAAATTCTAAATTATCGGAAGAATTACTTTCAATAAGAAGATAATATAAGAACACATTTTCTTTAAATTTTAGAATTCACAATAACCATATAAAAAGTAATATATTTTTGTTTATTTCTTTATTATATACAGTTGTTCAACAGAAAAGTAAACTATCTTATTTACAAATCTTTTCAAAATAGACAGTTTGATCGGGCCCTTTGAAAAACCGGCCCTAGACATTTGTCTATGCCACGATCCAGTCCTGCACAGGAATACATAAGGATAATTACGTCCAAACCCAGGTTTCATTCTTAAATTATTTTATCATTCATACATTTCGCAATGGGTCACGAAATTCAACGTTCAGTTGTAGTGCACCCATGCATTCACTTTGATAGATTCTGTTAGAAATTTCTGAATGGTTATTTCATTATTAATTTATAAATTGTTTCAAATGAAAATTTCAAATATTTGAAAGATGATTATTATTATTTTTTTTTTTTTCAGTACAAAATCCTTCAGTATTTTCTTCATTTTTTTGAAACCTAATAGTGTTTTTACAAATTCCTTTCTGCACTGGCTGCGATTAAAAGGCACACAGCTTTAAATTTTGACAAGTAATTTTCGAGAGTTTCGTTCCGAGTTGGCAGTTAATGCTCAAGACAGAAATGCGAATTATAGCATTTTTACTATTAGTTAAGCCGATACGATCAAACTCGAACGATATACACAGTATCGTGGTTGAAAGTAAATTAATCCGAACGCCAAAAAAATTTAAATAACCTAAAAAAAAATCCATCGATATCCATTTGTTACAAGCATACCGATCATTCTGCAAAACAACAGAAATTAAAATAAAAAAAATATAAATAAAAAAAACCGCAAGTTTCTAAAATAATAAAAATCGTAATGGAAACATAATAAATCATCGATTAGCTAAGTGCAATTTAGCATGATTGCGCTTAAAATGCGATTATTTTTATATATATTTTCGTGGCATTTTCAAAGAGGAGTTAGTAGAGAAAATGCAGCTCACCTCTCTTGCCTTTGGTCGGATCGATGATGGTGAAACTAAGACAGAATGGAAAGACCAAGACCATCAGACACAACCAGCGCATCTTGAAACAGCATAGTTTATCGCATTTAATACTTTAAGTCTTCCTGGCACATTTCTTCAAGAGATACTTATGCTTTCCTTCCTTAAAACGGTGACTTTCTTCCTCTTCACCGAACCCGAACGATAATTTCTGTCCTACCATTCGACTTCCGTCATAGCTGCGACGCCTGGCGGGTAAAACTACAACTAAGGAAAACTGCGCTAGAATGGTGAATTTTTTCTTAGCATCTCTCTCTCTCTCTCTCTCTCTCACTATCCCTTTTTTTTTCTTCTTCTTCTTCTTCTTCTTCTTCTTCTTCTTCTTCCTGAGCTCTTTAACTGATTTTAAAATGGAAAAAATAAAACGTATTAAAAATAAAATAAATATAACCAAACAGTTATTCGCAATATGATTTATATGGCAACATTTATTGGCATTAATGCTTTCGGATCCGCGTTTTCCGGATTTTTCAACCTGCCATTGGTTGCCAGTTTAGTGACGTATCCATTTTTAATCGTCATTATTACGTAACAAATCACTATATAATTGTAATTAAGTTTAACGACGCGGCTTTATTAAATATCGAAGTCCGAATGCCCCATCGTATCGGATGTTAGCTGCGAATGAATAATTACTAACGAATTTAACTTTTAATTAGGTTAGATAAGCTTATTAAAGTCGTTAAGAGTTAATTATATCTCGTGCAATCTTAATGGCGATTACGTCGAATCTTCATCGCGTTTTAAAAAATATAATATTAGCTTTAAATTGCGCGTTAAATTGGTTCGTTTAAAATGTCCATCTCCGTAAGTAGTTTAAATTTTAATTAAAATATATGTGATTAAGTTTAATGAACGTATTTAAAATTATAATAATAATAATAACGCAAATTGGTTTTTGTAAATGAGCATCTTCAAATGATAACTGCATAAACGTCGATTGTAATCAACATTTTTTTTTTTTTTTAATTTAAATGGGTAGACGACAACCGTAACGAACATCATTAAACTTTAATTATGTAAACGATAAGTGTAATGAACATCTTAAATGATAATTGCATAGACGACTATGAACGTCTTTTATATTTAAATGAGTAATTGACGATAGTTATGATCGTCAAATTTTAATTACGTAAATGGCAAGTTTAATGAGCATCTTATACGACGGCTGCGTAAACAATAAACATCTTTTACACTTAAATGCATAATTGACAGTAGTAATGAACATCATCAAATTTTAATTGCGTAAATGACAATCTTAATGAACATCTTATACGACGGTTGCGTAAACGACAATAAACATCTTTTAAACTTAATTGCGTAATTGATAAGAGTAATGAACATTATCAAATTTTAATTGAGTAAATGACAATCTTAATGAACATCCATAGATGGCAACTGCGTAAATGACAAGTTTAATGAACATCTTATATGACGATTGCGTACACGACAATAAACATCTTTTAAACTTAATTGCGTAATTGACAAGAGTAATGAACATTATCAAATTTTAATTGTGTAAACGACAGTCTTGAGGAACATCTATAAATGACAACTGCATAAATGACCACTGTAATGAATATCATTTTAGGATTAAATGCGTAAACCATGATAGTAATGAACATTAGTAAATTTTAATTACATAAACGTCGATTTTAAATGAGCAATTTAATATGAGCATTCTGCATTTATAACTGTGTTACAAAAATCTCTTTAAGGATAGTTTTCAGCGCGCAATCTGAACATTAAATTCTAAATAAAGGAGTAACTATAGTTCTCCAACGCATTTCACTATGAGGTCCAACAGCCCGAAGGACCTTATCGGATCATAAAATTTCTGAGAAGGCCTCAATTTCTGGATTGATCGCCAGGGATTCATAAGTTGAAGTTACGCCCTACTTCTGAGTATCGATAATTATCGCGAGAGGAGTTTTAGAGGAGGGAGGAAATTATTAAAATGTAACTTTAGTTCCGAAAGTCTAACACGCTAACGATTTATTTTTTTTATATATTTAACGATGCTTTAAGTTATCATAAACATGTCTTATATGATTAACAATGACGTGTAACGGTAACTATAAGTTATGATTATCGTAGAAATGATAATAATCGTACGTGCAGTTAGGGAATAATTAAGATCGTGTTAAATGAATCTAATGATTTTGATATCGGTGATATACTTTAGCCTTACTACCATTTGAATGTTAACTTAAATATTAATTATTTAAATTACTTGCTCATTGTTCAGACTCAATTTATTGCTAATTAAAACTACTTAAAATGTTATCAGATGAGTAAGCATTGACTTTGGATCCAATGTTGCATGCAGCGATTACTCCAGCGTAACTTTTACCCATCAGTGATGCAGCTGTTCTATAGAATAATTGAATTATTAACTAAAGAACCCACGCAACTTTAATGTGAATTAACATAGTGTGCCAGAATCGAAGTAAACTCTAAAAGAACTTAAGTCAACAATGTTACATGCAGATTTTTTTATAAAAAATCTAAAAGTAAAATTTTCTAGTTCAAACGCTTTACAACTGAGTGTTAGTTACCATTAATTAAATATTTATGAGCTCTTATCGAAATATACTTTGTTCACGTGTATCTGAACATGTTCGAGTTCAATTATCTTGAGCATACATACTGCAAGAATGAAATGCCAAACTAACAATTCGTTTTTTGTTAAGGACACATCGAATGTTTCTGGTACCAACATGTCTATACAGAATGAGTTGCGTGAAACAATCCTACACGTTATCTAGATATTTCCCAAGGACTTGTTCTCACGCGAGTGAAATTACAGAAAAAAAAGAAAACTGTGTCCTGTATACAAACATATCAATAATTGATTAACTTGGTTACTAAAACATGAACATATAATACAGTCATCAATCGATATAAATAAAACATCTGTTCGTTCATATTTTTTATTTTTTTTTTTTAATCTAAATTCACAAAATTATCATTTGTAATTCATGCGAAACTCTATGCACGAGTAACAGCGGGGTGACGTAGGTGAAATAGGAATATTGCCCATTGTACCTACTTATCAGGGCATTTCCTGGGGTGCAAAAGGCATAGAAAATCGTTTCTTGGTCAAACATTTATTTCTGAGAAAACTTATGAATTAACGCAGAGCTTCAACATGTCTTCCACTAGTAACTCACTGCGTAACGAAGAAAAGGTAACTTGTATGTATATCTTATTAACTATCTTCTGATAAAGTTTAGTTAATTATCTAATAACTCTCTTTTCAGTACTAGCTGTTCGTTTTTGAAGAATGCATTCGTCACGTGTGTCATTTTTATTGTTTCTGATACTTGAAGTTCTGATAAATGGAGAAGAATTTGGTAATTTTATCACTCTCAAAATTTGTTCATGTTCAGTTTATGCAATACATAATCTCTCAAGTGTATAAACAATAATGTATTCTAAAATTATTGCATAACTTACGATATATTTCGGTTAGAACTTTTACACTTAGTTTGATTATTAGTTCCGATCGAATTATGAAAATTTCAGTAAACAGCTGCATCGTGAACAGAATTAATTAATTAAAATCTGATCATTAGTTTCAGAAAACCGTCGTTCCATCGATTACAATGGTGACGATGTTTGGGAATATCAAAAATTCCAGCATTACGGATTTAAAACACCAGGACCGGATAGAAGAAGTCTCGATGGTCTTTTGGCATTTTTGGCTCCAATCGCAGCCATACCCATCATAGCAGGAGCAACGCTGAGTGGTTTTGCAGCGATTCTTCCAATTATATCACCCCCTACTACAACAGGAAGAAGAAAAAGAGAAGTTGATCATATCCTTTTCTTGACATTAGCACAGGCTGCAAATCACACTACTAGAAAGAGAGACATGGGGAGAGATTTTCAGGACTTAGACGTTATCCAAAAATATTTAAAGCAAGTCAAAGCACAAGATAACTACAACGAAGAAGTACTGGCTACGTATCTAGGATGCAGTGGTATGTTAGATATCAATAACCACTGCTTAGAGAAATTAGTGTGTCAGTTCTCTGATGTCACCAGTCGCATGACCGAATTGGAAAAGGACGTATCATCTTTGTAAGTCTATTTACATCTTTATTTTGTTATAAAATAATTTTAAATACGGAAACTAAGCTAATCTTCCAAATATGCAGCTATTTTTCTACTAAAATTGAATAATTTTATAAATGTTTACTCTTAAAGTAGGACGTTTAGAGTCGAATATATTTAAAATGTTAGACAAACATGCACATAATCTGTTTTGAAAAATGAAAACAGCTGTTAAATATATTCCGTTTACCACAACAAAAAGTCAATATTAGCAAATGATTTTCCTATTAGAGTATCCTTTTTGAAGGATAGCAATATAATTTCGCCATCCAATTCTAGATCCCTTTTCTTCTATTATTATTATTATTTAAGAATCAATATTCAAAATGAGCATCAAGAAGAGGAAATACAAAAGAATCAGATACAAGAGTGGATAAAAATCTACATCTTTCTATTTGTAAATGGAAAATACATAGCATGGCTGCCATTTTCAGAACATATCATACATCATCTATATTTTAAGTTTATATTTATTATTAAACAATAAAATTCTAAAAATCTTTAAAAACTTACTAAAAAAATTATTGATGATAAACTAATTATTATTATATTATTATTTTTTTTTTGAACAGAATAATATTTACCATTCTGAATAACAGATTCATAGAGGAAGACTTTAAAAGGAGATTGAAACGAGCTGCTTTTACAGGAAGAGATCATCCAGGAAAATGCAGGAGATACTTCTGTTCTAGAACAAGTTACAACAGTCGAAGATTTATTCAATAAAGATTTAAGGCTATATATATATATATATATATATTTATTTATTGCGACATACGTAAGATGGGATTTTTTTTTCAAACGGTTTTATGTATTCACACGAATGTTAGGTGAATGGTTAAAGAAATGTTAATTTATTAAAAGTTATGATCGATAATATTGATCACAAATATTTTAAACATGTATTCTAATTATTAATAAATAATTAAAAAAAATTATCTACTGTTATTGCTCCACTATATGACATTAGAAGTTTCTAACCATATTTTATTTTCGAACTGCTATTATTATTGTCGAAAATTACAATATTTTTCTTTCTTAAACTCTTTCATCGTGTAGAAGTTTCGATGGAAACTTCTCAAACTTATTCCTTCTCAAACTTTGTCATCATTTATTGTTAATAGTTTAGAAATGAACTTATTTAACTCTCAAATGCCTTTATCGCTTATAGCTAAATGTTTTAATCAGTATCGATAGTCCTTTTTTGGTAGGATTGCATAGATGGCAAAGCCCCGAAAAAATGGCATCAATCGATAGGGGGAGTCGAGGTATGCAAAATATCCTAATAAATTAGGGGTCAAAAGTCAAAGGTTAACGAGATATAGAAGCTGAAAGTTTGACAGTGCATATCGTTTGATACTGTGCTTCGTTCCACACTATAACTAACGCGCTATTCTACCTACACATGTGTATATCTCGTAATCTTTGATCTTTGACCCCTAATTCATTAGGGACATTTTGCATGTCTCGACCCTTCCTATCGACAGATACCATTTTTTCTGAGCTTTGCAATGTATGCAATCTTACCCCTTTTTCTTTTATCGCTAATCTTCCTCAATAATTTTTATTAATACTCTTATTAAAAATCCTTTACAAACTCTATCATTTATGGATAAACTATGATTTTTATCGTTAGAAATTTCAATGTTATTTTTCTGATTAAATTTTGATCAAACTCAACCATCGCATCTATCAATAAAATATATATAAATACCATCAAAATATTTGATTAAAAACTATAATCGTTATAATACAGAGTGCAGATAATTCTATAAACAATTTTCTTTAAGTAAATTATTAATTTACTTTAAATTTGCTTCTGAAACAGATAAACAAATACGAAACATTGAAAATATTGTACTGTATATGTTTTGTTGATTCATTGCTTCTATCAGATTATGTGATTTTTATATTACTTTCTGAATTTATTTCGGTATTTGGACATGAAATTTAGTGACTATACCGACTTATAAACTTCACATTATAATTTTATTATTATTTTAAAATATTCATTATGATACAGATTAGAATTCATAACTCAGCTGAATTATGTTAAATTATACTGTAGTTATAAAAGCGTACATCTAAAATGTGCAATAAATTTGAATTCAGATACATAAAAGTTGTACAAATTCGAAAGCATGCATACAAAAACATCGCAGAAACTTGAAACTATACATGCAAAATATCTCAAAAATTCGAAGTTATATATATGTAAACAGCATAAATTAGACAATACATATATAAAATTCGAATATATTAGAAAAAATACATATAAAAAATTCACAGAAAATCCCAAAATATGCATATAAAAAATCACAGAAAATTCCAAAATATACATATCAAAAAATCACAGAAAATTCCAAAAAATACATATAAAATAAGTCAGAGAAAATCCAAAAAATATATATAAAAATCACAGAAAATTCCAAAATATACATATCAAAACATCACAGAAAATTCCAAAAAATACATATAAAATAAGTCAGAGAAAATCCAAAAAATACATATAAAAAATCACAGAAAATTCCAAAATATACATATCAAAAAATCACAGAAAATTCCAAAAAATACATATAAAAAATTCACAGAAATTTCCAAAAAATACATATAAAAAATCACAGAAAATTCCAAAATACACACATAAAAAATCGGTAGAAAATTCGAAAACATACATATAAAAAAAAATTATAGAAAATTCGAAAACATACATATAAAAAAAAATTATAGAAAATTCGAAAACATACATATATATATAAAAAAAAAAAATCGCACAAATTCCAGAACCTACATACAAAAACACATTCGAAAGCATACATAAAAATCGAATAAATTAAAAAGCATGCAAGTAAACTGTATAAATTCCAAAATGTCACCAACCAAGCAAACAAGCATTTCAAATTTGCATTTATGCACGATTTTCATTTAAAGAAACAAAAAAAATCACGAAAGTTTACTACTTAAATAGTATTTTCGTGTTAATGTATTAATTTAAATATTGGGTGTTCCAAGTAGTCACAAAGCCATAAAACGTTATACAGTACCTAATATTTACTTTTATGTGTTTAAGCAAGCATTCTATCTAGTTAAATAACTCGAGATTTTTCTTTTATACATATAATATTTAAGGAATAAACTTTTAAAATACTAATTTGGGAATTAGGAAAACCGTTCCGCAAGATAAACGTAGCAAAATTTTTTTTTAAATATTTTTATATATAAATCTATTAATTTTAGATCGATAAATACTTCATCCGAAAATTATTAACTCTCTTTTTAGCAGCGTTTAAGGTCACGATTATAATGGTTGACCCAACATATATATATATTAATTTTCGGGTTTGCAGGGCGTATACGAACACCAAAATAAAAATAAAGCAAACACTGAAAATTTAAATATATTCTTTGCAAATAATTAAATACTGGAATTCAAATCAGGTAGCAATGTTATAGATTTAACCAGATAAAATATTTTTCATAGTTTATGAATATTTAATTCAGATGTAGATCACACGCAATCGATAAAAAAAAAAAAATTCAAATTCAATTCTTCAGCAAAATTTTATACTTACTTATGACGTTTGATTTTATTTAATTTACTCGAGTAAATAATTTTTTAACAAAAAAAAAAAATTCGTATATAACGTTTTAATCTTTTACACGATTTTTTTTTCTAAAAAATTATAATTTTTTCCTGCCTTAAAAATAAAAATTTTCTGAATTTTATTCAATTTTTTCTTATGATGATCCTCAAAAAAATTTAAATGATTTATTTTAAGTATTGAAACATGAATTTTTTGCTAATTTTTTTAATTATTTTATTTTTCTTCAGAATACTTTCAGTTCTAGAGAAAATATTTAACAGACTAAATTCATCATGTATTTTTCCGAATAATTATTCTTAAATTTTGTCATGATTATCATTACAAAATACATAATTTTGGGTGGAGTAATATATTATCACGGTTTTTAGCCTCCGCCCATCTTACGAATAAGGCTGGTGGTGTAAGTATTCTAAAAACGTTTCGGCACTTAAAAATACTATTTCGTATTTGTAAACCGTTACTAATGTTAGAACTTAGTATAAAAGACATCTTTAGACTTATATTCTCTAAACTAACTGGACCATTTATTTATAGTCACGCTTTCTTATGCGATGAATCTATTGTCCTTTTACGTGACCATGTGTTTCCTTTAAGCGTGACAATTTCATTATATCTATGAGACACGCTTGAGTTAAACTGCTCTTGATGTTTTATATATTTTTTTTTCCTTAACTATTTTAATGAAGATGAGAAGAGCTTGGCACTATAGAATTCATTTGTACTCCTGAAACATTACTTATTCCTACCACAGTTATACACTTAAGTAAATAGAAAGTTTACAGAATTGTCATGTCAGTATGGGAAGAAGGTCAGTATGGTAATTTTTAATTAATGTTTTGTAATTTTTTTAACTTTCGAATGAATTTTTAGTAAGTTGTAAGGTATGAGATATTTATGTACTGTATTTTGTTTCTATACAGCTTGCTAGAAACAAGTATTCTATACAAGTTGCTAAACAAACTGGAAATATTATGTCATACGATGAAATTAATTTTTTAAATATGTAAAGCATTTTACAGTTACTCGCATTGAGTAACTGCAAAGCACTTTAGCACAACTGTAAAGCATTTTACAGTTATTCAATATGCTAGTGATCACATATTGAGTTTTTTTCAATACTTGTTTCTATACTACTTGCTACAAGTTGTATAGAAACAAGTATTCTATACAAGTTGCTAAAACAACTGGAAATATTATGTCATACGATAAAAATGAATTTTTTAAACATGTAAAGCACTTCATAGTTACTCACACTGAGTAACTGCAAAATATTTTAGCACAACTGTAAAGCATTTTAGCATATTGAGTAACTGTAAAGCATTTTATGGTTTCTCAATATGCTAGCGATCATATATTGAGTTCTTTTCAATCATCATTCACGTGAAATGCTTGTTAAAACAATTTTTCGTACAGCATAATCGAAACTTTTTTACTATCTATATTTATTAGCTTATCTGTGCTTTCGTGGGAATGCAGATCTAACTGTAACGTCTCCATAAAGAGTTTAAACGAGTTTATATATATAAATTTCGACATACTGTATACTTAGATATTTTGGCAAACAAACTCTATTGTTGAATGTATAATATATATTTATTAAATTTACATAAAACATTTTTGAAGTGAATAGCTGTCGTCCGAATTTATATCGTCTGCGATGCATTTCTGAACGAGGAAGGAAAAAAAAAGGAAAAGAAAAATAAAGGAAATGGATAAAATGAAAAATTTTATCCATTTCCGGTAAAGTTATTACGTATTTTCAAAATGTAAAAAACTTTCAGAGAAAATATTGGTCCATAAAATATCCGGAATCTTCAAAAATTTTTTATAAATGTGGATCAATGTATTGCAACAGTTTACATATTTTTTTTTTTTCCGATAATATTTTAAACTGAACTGTTTCGAGTGGTGAGGAGATATTTTATCAAACATAATTATATCTTCATTAATTGTATCGAATTGTTTCTGGATATATTTTCATAAGATATCAAGTTTAAAAAATATGTTAATTTAGTATATTAAACTTTTTCTCATTCCATAATCGTAGCATTTATTATGTAGTTTAAACATAACAAATTTACGGAAAAATATGTAGCGTTGATTCAAGTCGTTATTAAAATCAACAATTGTTATTATTTTTTCAAAATTAACCTCATTTTTGATACAATAAAATGCAAAGAATTCCAATATAAAGCTTCTGATTCAGTAGGAAATGTGAAAATCGCGTATAGTAAATCGAATAAAGTTTATTTCAGGACAATTTTGAAAAGGAAATGATTATTCTTCGTCCAGAGAATAACATTGAAATTATTGCAGTTAAAGATAAATTACTGCAGCATCTAAAGCTATGTACTGTTACACATCATAATCTTATAATATGGATGCTGCTACAAACTTAGATGTAGGAGCATATAATAATTTATAAATATAGTAATCTATCTATACATCAACAATTTTCATTTATTAATGCCACAAGAAAACTTTGACCATAAATGCCGCAGCATCTAAATGTGCAGCCGCAAATATTTATGGATGCTGCACATTTAGATGATGCAGAATCCATAAGAGTTTAGCAATCTGCTGCTGCGGCATTTATGGTCACCATATTCCAGTGGAAATAATAAGTGAAAACTTTTAATACAAGACTTACTACAATACTCAGAAACAAGAGTCTCGAATTTAATAAATCCTAAAAAGAGGAAAAGAGATTAAAATCTTCTAAGAACTTTCAAAACCTATCCAATGGCTGATATGAAACATAAAAATCTGTTCAAAATCATTGAGAGAAATCGAACTGAGCGCTCATACTTAATCAAACCTGAGCAACAACTGAATTCGCAACCAGCTGACGTGTCTTAGCGACTAGTATTTAAAGACTTTCAGGAATTTCTAGTAATTTCCGGAAATCTGGCATTTTCTGAACTTTTCCAGAATGTCGCCAAACTAAGTGTGCAGTTAATTAATAATTAACTATTTTTAATGTGTAGTTTTTATTATGTTTTTCGAATTCAGCATCCAAAAATATATTATAAACAGCTGAAATATTAAAAAAAACATTTTCATTGCAGGCCTGTACTATTGTAAGCAAGAAACAAAATTTAATTTGACATTGTTACTGCACAAAATAAACATCAGGCATGACATATGTATGCGTGCACAACGCATTAATTTAATTAATAATCTTTAAATCCGTAATAAATCCGTAGAGATCCATCAACAAAGATGAAGCACATGTTCTCCACATATATGTGGAGAACATATAACTTTTAACTTTTCAATGATATAAAATTAATCAATAAATAATATATAAAATCGAAAAAGATGAAGAGGAATGATTCATCACTTGCTCATCATTGAGGAGCTTCATTTTGATGGAGAGGAATGATGAGCATCATTATATTTGCTCATCATTTCTCTTTGATGAAGAGGAATGATGAATAAGTATAATGATCATCATTCCTCTTCATCGTTTCTATTTTGATGAAGAGGAATGATGAGTAAATGCTCATCATTCCTCTTCATCAAAATAAAATATACATATTCTCCACAGAGAAACTCCATACTATTAAAAATATACATATTCTCCACAGAGGAATGATTCAAGTACAGTACATGTTCTCCACATATATGTATACGTGAATCATTCCTCTGTGGAGAACATGTACTTGAATCATTCCTCATCTTTTTGCGATTTTATATATTATGTATTGATTAATTTTATATCATTGAAAAGTTAAAAAGTTAGAATATTAGATTAAAGTATTACAAGAATAATTTCGACAAAGTATTTATGGTTATTTATACTTTTATAGAATTATCTACAACTGTCTTGTGATACATAAATTATAATTTAATTTTTATTTTAAATATAAATCCTTAATTATATTAACTTCCTCGAAAAACTCATCAGTTATACCTGATGAATTTTTGTAGAAATTAAATTGATATAATTATTATTATTTTTTTTTCTCTTCCTTATTATATAATTTTGTTAATTTAGCCATAAAAAAAATAATAATAATAAAGTTATAATAATTAAACATAATAACTCTCCACACTCCATATTCTATGAAATGCTGATAACGTTTAAATTTTTTGTAATTCTTTATAGATTAACAATTCAAGGTTGTCATTGGCTGCTGGTGTTTTGCTTATTCATCACATTGGTGACGTCAGCTATAACACCGGCCAAGGGAATTTCCGATAACTCCACAGAAATTTTAAGAAGCAAACGTTCGCCGGGATTAGAAATCTTAAATATCAAAGAAAGGCCATCAGGTCGATATTTTCCCATTGCTTTGTATTCAGTGACGCATCGTCGGCCGGGTGAGACAATTTTATACAGTACACAGTAATACTTTAAAAATCGGATAAATGAATACATTAGTGAAGTTTCCGCTCGATAGATGGTAGCATCAGCGATTTCTCGATGCCATAGATGTATATAATTAAAATAAAAGTCAAACATTTTATTAAAAATAATAATAATAATAATTAGTTAAACTTTACAAATTTTAATCGTTGTTATGAAAATGTAAATTCTTTTATATATGAAAATAATAAAAAAAATGTGTATAGTGTCACCCTCTGTTGAAATTTAGAGTAACTAATTTGGAAATAATCGATTTTTTTTTTTTTTTTTATTGTTTCGATTGATCGTTTTTTAGGAAGTCGATTATCGTCCGGTAGAAAACGTCCGGAAGTGTGGGAATACAAAGGTCAATACTTTTACGGCTTTCGACGCAACCAGAACGAAAGAAAAACTCGCTTGTTGGTTGCCGGTTTGCCTATTCTGCTGGCTCCTCTATTGAGTTTAATCTTTAGCCTACCTGTTATCTTACCTATGGCAATGCAGCCTATGTTGACGACCGTAACTTCGGGAAGGAAGAAAAGAGGTACGAAGACTCTGGCAGGAAGTAACAAGCAGGAAGAGATTAAATCTGTGGCGCATTATCTTCATAAAGTAAGATACGACGAAAGTCAGCAAGGACGTCTGGTAGCTAATTATCTTCAGTGTAACGGGTTGCTGAATGCAGACGAACACTGTTTGGAGAGACTTTCCTGCGAATTTGCAGATCCGAAAAATGCCGACGCTCCCGAACTAGAAAAAACAGTTACTTCCATGTTAGTATCAAAATTATATATTCTACCATAAGTTATAAATGATAATCCCCGATTTAACAGTTCCTAATTGTATATTGAAACGCATTAATTAATACTACAAATGAAATTAAAAGCACTTTAAGCAGTAGCATAAGAATGCGAAAGAACGTTTTCGCATTCTTATGCTACTGCTTAAAGTGCTTCTAATTTCATTTGTAGTATTGTCAGCTAAAGAGCAGTTAATGGATTTTGATCATGCATTAATTAATAATGATTTTTCACGTGAAAGACAATACGATAACAAGCGCTCTTTAGTGTTTAGTGACAAACGTGATAACGATTTCATAGATTATCACGTTTCCTAGAAAATTAACTAAAATTTCTTTCCGCTCTTGTGAATTATCAATATTTTATAACATTAGTTAATTTTCAAATAGTAAAAAGTGAATGTTAAATCGGGATTTAATTAATGAGTAATTATACACTAGATTTATAGTATTTTTAGCACATTGAAATGAATGAATGTTGTGTCTCTGATCCATGCCATGTGCTTATATGTATTTTCTCATTAATAACTTTAAACTAATGAATAGATGTACATGAAATTAATTATCGAGTATTCTGCTATTAAAGATAGCTTGAGAGCAGTGGCAACAGGAAATTTAGCAAGAGGAAACAACTAAAAAAAAATTTAAAAATACGGAATATTGTTTGAATAAACCTGAAACCTGAAAAAATAAACAAAATTATGTGTTATATATTTTATTCAATATGATTAGTTTATACTAATCGATGTAA
The DNA here is from genome assembly GCA_011317285.2 of Androctonus mauritanicus. Lineage (NCBI taxonomy): Eukaryota > Metazoa > Arthropoda > Arachnida > Scorpiones > Buthidae > Androctonus > Androctonus mauritanicus. Next base: position 15,070 of record WUQG02207974.1, read on the forward strand.
ATATTCATCACTGAACATATTTATACGTAAATATAGTATAAATATTCATAATCAACAAATCACAGTATATAAATATTAATAGCAGAAGATGCAATTGCTCCCTTGCACCTTCCTGACTGCGCCAATGCAGAGGCCACATTATTTAACCTTCTATCTTCAAACGTTTAAAAATGGTGGATGTTCAAAGATTTTTCATTAAGAACTTCCGAGATTTATTTCTTTTTATATCCCCATAAATTAATCTGAACCTTTAAATTCCCGATTAAAAAAAAAAATATGTAAAGTAAGTAATGATTTAAATGTTAAAATTTACATGATAGAAAAAAAAATCAAAATTTTCAGTGATTTAAAAAAAAAAATTGCTGGATTTTTATACGATTAATTTTAAGTTTTTTTTAAATTATTGAAACTTTTAACAAAGCTAAGTAGTTGAAAAAATAATAATAATAATAAAAGTTTGATGATAAAACTATACGCTTGTAGCACGTAATTATAATTTTCATCTGTTAGTTTACTTAGTTTTAGTATTGTTTTTTTATAGGTATCTACTTTCAATTTTGTATATTTGATTTATGGGATCTCGAAAGAAACTTTTTATTTTTATTTTTTTATAATTCCGTATTGATTAAAAAATAAATTAATTAATCAAACAAAGTAGAACTTTTTGTATGCGAACATTAATTATTATTATTTTTTTCTAAATTTTGTGTCAAGTAAATCTTACTATTTTTACGATTCAGATTCCATTAATGCTGTAAGAGTATATCGATTTTTTTTTTTTAATAAAATATATTTAAAAATTACTCGTTTGATTCACCATATTTTCTCCAACTAAAGATTTTCATTATTATTTTTTCTATTTTTATAGATTACTGGGTCACATCTTGAAGAATCCCTTCATTCCTCAAAATTTCAAAAAACGTCTGAAGCAGGCAGCTGTTTATGGAACACGTCACGAAGGGCAGTGCAATCGCTTCTTTTGTGCACATATGGACAGTTAAACGAAAAAAAAAAATAAAATAAAATAAAACGTATTTTTCTGTAATTTCAACCGTTTTCCTTTCTGTCTTTTTATAGAAACCACGCATTTCTAATGTCATGCGTTTAATCTGTTCAAGATTATATTTACCACTATTTTTATTTACTTTCAAATGTATCGAATTTTAGAAATAAAGAGGTGAATAAATTTAATAATACGTTTCGACATTCTACTACACACTTAAACTCTTTAAAGATAAATAAGTAGTTTCATATAAGTCATCAATCCGTTCGTGAAAAGAAGTGAACGACTTTAAAATTTCTTTTAAAAATGATCGACATTTTAGTTCATAGATGGCGCTACGTTGATTCATAGTTAGAGGGGAAAAAAAAAAGTTCGGAAACATAACTGTGTCCCTCTGTCCAGTCGGAAATCTAAGAGAAAACAGTTAGGTGTAACCCACAGCCATGTGAAAAGCAAGCGGAAACTTACTTAAAACGGAATAAAAACGGTTAAAAAATTAGATGTGTTACCAATTTCCGAGTGATGTTAAAGAATACGGATATATCTCAACAAGTTTTATTAATTTTGTTTATAATTTATCACTGTAATGGCTTCAATTTGGACTTACGTTCTGCAGTTATACATCAGAGTCGTCAGGAGACCATGTTCGGTTTTCTGTCGCGCTACACAGGGACAACAGAGGGTACAGCTGGTAAGTTTTTTTTTTCCTTTACTTAATCCGTTTTCTAGGAGGGAAAAAAAACGCGAAAAAACTGAATTTTTAACAGGTTGAGGCGTCGGAAAATTTTTGCAGCGTTTAGCAATTCTTTAAATTTACTTGTTAGTCACCCCGAGGTACAAAGGTTACATTCATCCCTCCTTTCAGACATCATTATAAAAAAAAAAAGTTTCTTGATCCCTTCTACTGTTTGTTTATTCGAAAATTTATCAATGGACCCCGTTGAGGTTATTCAATGAACAGTACACTATTTTTGTATAGAAACAAACACTTGTTTCCCTAATATTTATCGTCAATAGATTTAAAACCCACAAGGAAGCGAACTCGGCAAAAAAATTCTTTAATATATATATATATATATATATATACCAATAAAAGATTTGATTGTAAATTTTAATCATTATATAGGATGAGCAATGAGTAAGTAAACTTTATCTAAAATTTATCAATCTTTGTATGAATAATAAAATTTTTGTTAGGCAAACAGGATGAGGGATCTATCATAACACGTCTCATAAACCGATTTCTAAAAACTAGTAACTTTAAGAAAGGGCGTAGAAGCGTGACGTCATTCATGCTGAAGTGATATTTGAACTCTTTCGACCAAATAATGTCATATAATGTGAATTTTCCCATTAAAATTCGAATAATGATATTTATTTTTCTGTGAAAAATTCCAAATTAGTTAAAAGAAAAAACATTTCCAATTATTTTTCTTTCGGAAGTGATAAAATTCGAGTGTTCGTGTTTAGCGACTAACACGTGAATCTTTATGTTCGTTAATATTGTTATTTGTTAGTTATTTAAATAAATTATTGTGATTTTAACAGTTTGCTAGTCGGTGCACCTCTGGATCAAACAAACCAGCAAGCTGTGGTGAGGGGAGGTGCCGTACATTGTTGCAGCACTGTATATTCAAATTCCTGTAAAGTTATACCCTTCGACACTACAGGTGAGTCAAAATCAAAACAGAATGTTTATTTTCCTCCTGTACTTCCTTATTTATCTTATTAATTATGCTCCATCGTAACTATCTGCAACTTAATAAGTAAAAATATCATCTGGCCAAATTTAAGGCATTTATATTAGTGCATTATTATGTTATGGCAGGAATAAAACAGCAATAAAAGTTTTTAAAATTAACCTTAAAAATGTCGAAAATTCGTTTTTAAGGTTAATTTTAAAGTATTTTTTTTTAAAATTAATCTTAAAAACGAACTTTTAAGGTAACTGTGCATCATTAAATTAATTTTCATGAATTTTATTGATAAAATTCTACAAAACATAATTTGGTTAATGCTTAGTGACGTTGCTAATTATGTATTTCATTCATTAAAGTTTAACGTGTTTCATTAGTTTCATATAAAAAATTAAAATTAGTTTCTGATTTTGAAATTAATAATTCTTTATAATTTTCGATATTATGATGAGAAATATCAAATACGGTATTTTTGTGATGCCAGAAACATTAATTAGAGATCAATAAATGAACTATTTTGACTTTTTTTCCCTATTTGTTTTCGTCAGAATTTTTTTTTTCTTTTGCTTAAAATCGCTAAACAGGAAACAGCTTAAATTTCGGAATTCAATATATCAAAACACGTTCGGAACTTCATTCATAAAAGTCTACAATATCGCACCAAAACTTCCACTTAGTGACCCTGAGTGGGCATGTTGACCTCTGTAACTTCGACCCTTACCAGAATCTAGTCAGTTGCCTCCCAGAGGGCCATTACAGTAAAGCAACCGAGAATATATATAGTGGAGATTATGAAAATAATTATTTTGATAAAGAATCACATAAATTTCATTCTTTCTTTACAGGGCACGGTAAAATATTTTATCGCGGTGAACATAAACAAATAGATGATAAATCTAAGCAATGGTTTGGAGCAACTGTTCACAGCTCGGGGGAAAGCGGGATTATTGTGGTAAGTGTTAAAAAAAAAAAAAATTAAACACTACTACAGTTAACATTGTGTCTTGCACTGACTCTAAAATAATTACAGGCATGTGCTCCTCGTTATATTTACTTCTCGTCGAATTTAAGGAGGAGAGATCCTGTTGGTACCTGTTGGGTGGCCAAGTCTTTATTTTCTGACTTTAAAGAATATTCGCCATGTAGGACAAGTAAGTTCATCAAATGACTTCAACTAACATCAATTAAATATTTCAGGTTATTTTGTAATATAAACTTTCAACTACAAGTTTACATTCGAAAGTTTACTTTTCTGATTACTGGTGTAGTTGTATAATTCTGTAATTTTACTAGAAAATTTGGAATATACGCCCATATTTCGTAATAAATCCAACTGTTATCTATTCATCTTTCGTATTCTTTAGATAAATCAGGTTTTTTTCTATATTCTGACTAAGTTAAACAGAAAACACATTTTTTTTAGACAATTTCTACAGTAGCAGACATAAAATAATTAATCTTTTAGTGGTTTATGTGTTTCTATAAGTTTATCAACATCGAAATTTGATAAATTTTTGCAATTTATACTATCTTATCAATTTTCTTGCTTAAGAATAGCAAAATTGCTTCTCGAACTTTATATATGTCCATAATAATTGCATTCATTTAAACTTTGTTTCCTTGTATTATTCGAATAAACTTCATTTTCTTTAAATACTGAATTCTTATAAGAAAATACTGAATTCTTACTAAGAAAAATTTATCTTGATTGGAGTGTATATTTGTATATCAACTGCAATAACCAATCGCGATGCGTTAAACAAAAAGAGAATGATAACATTTATGAAACTACACGTCACGCTTGCTGTAAACATTCGTATCACTTCTTATCATTTCCCCCCCCCACTTATCAAATTATTAATAATTATATTTCTTTAAACACAATCGTAACTTATAGATAAAAATGGCCGACGTTTAAAAACCGATCGTGTTTTGATCGTAAATTAGCACTGTTTCGGAAGGATTATTTTTAAGATGTTTTATCGAGTAGTTACTTATTTTTTTAAAACAGATAAATATTAATACATCAGCCAGTTTATACTGTAAGACGATATTTTAAAACAACAACATTTTCAGAAGCGTAAATCAGTTTTTTTCTCTAACAATACTTTTCATTGATTAACATTTAAACGTATTAACAAATAATAATATGTATATATATTAACTTGGTAAACTGTTTTGCTTATTTAAATTGAATAAATAACTTTAAAAAAATGCTGGTAAAGTTTTTGAAACGTAAACTGCCATTGGTTTAAATGAAAATTAGATAAAGATATAGGACCAATAGGAGTGAAAGATTTCTTTTTTTTTATGGTTATAGATAACGAACGGATTTTTATTGAAAAAGTGAAGTTATCTGGTGAAGTTTCTCTTATAAAGTTTTTCAAACTGTGTTACATTAACAAATTCTGTGGCATTATAATAAACTTAGATTAGATAAAAGAGTCACCTCTATCGCTACAGGTCATCTAGTACAGCTACTAATGGAACATAAGCAGGCAAGGATCAACTTCATATTTTCTTCTGTTTAAATTAGTCTTTAATGCGTCTTCTATAATTCCTTCCGAGAAAGTCTTGCAAGTTAATATTTCATGTTTCTATAAAAAAAAAAGCAACAAAAGATATGAAACCAATACACCAAAAAAATAAAAAAGAAAAAAATATATATTAAACTGCAGCTTTTTAATGCCTAAGTAGCGCTATAGATAACAATAAAGTAACAAGTCTTTTTGTGTTTATCGCTCGCTGACGAAAGATATTTATTCCACTTTCTTTTTACTTTTCTTATCTTTCTAAAAATAAGGTTGCATAACTGTAAATGTATCGTATTGACGCATTAGATTCGGAGATGCAACCCGATTACTCAAAAAGTCTCGAATGGGTGGAGGATAAACAATTTTAGCAGCATCATTAAAACTTCCAAAATAATTAAAGAAGTCAAAAGGTCGTGTTTGTCTTAGTGATGCGCTGCAATGCACGCTGTCGACAGACAAACATCTTCCTGAGGCCCTACTTACATTTTGGGGATTGATTGACCTCAGGGGTTAATAGCAGGATGTTTCGGGGGAGCAAAACACTTAACACATGCCAAACTGATTTTGCTACCACTGAATTGATAAACTTAAAAAAAAATGACCTACTACACCTGAGATCCTCTTGTTTGTTTATGTAAAATTTCTTTTATAATTGGAAGTTATGAAGATTGTAAAGCTGCTGTTGCTGCTGTGTTGCCTGTTTCGCATCTTTACTAAACAAACAATCTACCGCTCCCCAAAACTGTCCAGACTCCCCTGTATGATGTACAATCTGGAACATTTCTATCGACAGTTCCTGTAACTAAAATAATGTCCTTTTTTTTCTCGACAGTACGAGCAGTTTAGAGTTGGGATTTTAAAATTATTCGAAAATCTGTAACCACTTTAATCGTTATCTGCTTTGGTCTGGTTGAACATTTGTAACATCTCCAGTTTAAAAATCCAAATGAATGAAGCTAGTGTTCCTGGAAATGGTGTTCTGGAGGGTCACCAATGTCAAAGCGGTGTCCGGTTACAAGAGTTGTCACCGCTGTGTTCCTTCGTAACGATGGCGCAGTTAATGGTGAAGAAATGGTATGTTGGCGTATTAATAGTGGTGGTAATAGAATTATTATTTTCTTACAACCTTTCGCACGACTGCCATTTTATCACAGGACATCTCTAGCTCCGACCTATTTGTTGCTGCTGAGTAATTAAATGAAAGAAATATATATATATATTATTATCAATTTTTATGTTATATTTCTAGAATTATAAATCTTCTTTTCTTTTATTAAAGTTAATATTTGTTAGCGAGAGACGTGCCGCTGCGTGACAGCTGATTCAAACAGCTGCCACCCTGCAGCAATTCGCTTTATGAGACAAAGTGGCAGCGATTTTATCACGTGACG
>WUQG02208085.1:0-18759 GCA_011317285.2 Androctonus mauritanicus
AAAATTTTGATCGATAAGTTAAAAAATTATCGAATGTAAAATAGAGAACAAACACTTAGATATTTTAGGGCGAGTATAAAATCAAATGAATCAATAGTTTTCGATTTTTTTGAATTTTGTTGAGCAAGTATACTGATAAGAAACGGGTACTCAATGCAAATTACTTTGATCACCCAAAAAACTCCATCAATGAATATGTTTCAACCTTCTCAAGTCAGCTCTGCATTTTTCAAATTCAAAGTTTTACACCGCATATTTAATTGCAAAGTCCGTGCATTTTGAAAATTTCTCTGTTACTAGACGAGAATATGCTCGAGGTATTTTTAATTCTATTTTTAAATTCCGACAACGACGCAGCGTTGAATTTAACGAATACCTGACTCGAATATCCGAATTAATTTCAGGTTGAAAAAGGCGACAATCGGTGTCTTTTTCACGTCTCCTTCAAAAAATTTTACATCTTCGAGTGCGGCAAAAGAGCTTGACGTTTGCAATTATTATTGAAAATTGGATGAAGAGAGCAGCGATTTTTTCCGAAGAAACGTAGGGAAAAGAGAGAATTTGAGCTCGGCAACCCTTATTCGTTATGTAGTTTCAACCGATTCGAAATTTCGAGAGCTGGCAAGTCGTTACACGGGACGAGTCCGAGCCGCAGCGACCGAGTACACGCGGACTTTAATTAAATGAGCTTCGCGTTTTCGTGTGCATGTCCACGTTGTGTCTATGTATGTTCGGGCAGCGCCTCGAGCAATAATTGAATAATCGCTTCGTGTACGTCGGAGCTTTTGCGGACACGAACAAAAACAGGAGCAGAAAAAAAGAAAACAAGAAACTTCTAGAGCATTTTAATTAACAAATTAGAAACTTCCTAGAAGAAAACAAACCTTTTTTTTTCAATATTTAATCATAACACTCGCAGAAAGAAGAGGAAAAATATATATATTCTTGCGCCGTCTGGTTCATTGATAATATTAACAGTAGGATGAAGGAGATAGCTGAGGCAAGCAATGTGCAGTATCTGCTGAGTTAGGAAAAGTCGGTTATTGTTCACGTGGGATATAACCTAGCCTGTGTAAACAGCGGGGTTGCTCCAGACTTTCTGGCTTCCTTGCATTGCATTAGTGTACTCAGGAGTAACATAGACCGTAACCGAACCGTTAATTGGTATCGCAGTAAATATTCTTAATAAGGAAATATCGACTGGTTAACGTTGTCGACGAATACAATAAGTTATATTGTATTTATAAACGATAAATTTCGGTTGCAATCTCAACTTGTTGATCTCCCGAAAACACTGCATTTTTCAATAAATCATATGCACTCGGAGCACGCAACCGACTGCAATATTGTCAGTCGCCATTATGAAACTTGTCATGAGTTTAAAGCTGTTTTCTATTATTGTGTGAGCATCTATCAACACAGCTGCAAGACCTTTAAGTGCTTCGTGACTTTCGATTCGTGATAAGGAAGCAAAAATATAAAAAAAAAACACACTACTGTAAACTCCCATTTTCTTACTTCCCATACAAGAGTTAGAATTTTGAAAGTCAGATATACGTTCGGATGTAGACGTAACTCGAATAAATAAATACATAAATAAAAAAAACACACTATCGTGTTATACGCACATGTGTTTAAAAAATTAATAAAACTAGGATGAGGGGAAAGAAAAATAGTTACGAGTATGGAACTATTTTATTGTCAGACGCGCCATCAAAGATAAGAAGATTATAGCTAAAGAACATTTTTATAACTCAGGGATTATGTTACTTCGGTAGTACAACCTTTTTTCTCTATTATCAAAGTGGTTCCGGTTGCAATCTTGTTTATTCCGTTACAAATGTGAAATAAAAAGCAAAAAGAACATCAAAACCCTTATAACACCGGTTTTCATACAAAATGAAAGAAACTTTCACCTGAGATTCTGTTTGCTTAAAGGTTTCAATCTTTTGCCGATTGCCAAAAAAACTTTTTCATCACGGTTGCCCCATTTAATTCGCCCAGATGACTAACTCTAACGATGGAAACGGTCAGTGTTCTGTAACGTCCAGAGAGCAGTTTTCTGTACTGGGTGATTTATAAAAGTTGTCTAGCACCGTGTTGATCCAGTCCCTTATAGTAAGTGAGTGTAAATCTTTGCAATGCAATTGACCCCACAGCCAATCTAGCCGTCTCTTTTTATACAACACGTTATAAATTTCTCTTCTTCTCCTATTTTTATTTTTTATTTATTTTATATTTATTTTTACCCCTTCTCTTCCTTCCGATATCTAATTTCTTTGTTTTGTTGTAGAGAAAACAACAATTAACATCAGCGTTAACAAGAACTCGTAACTTAATCGTTTCTCCATTAATATATTAACGAGTAAAACCAGCATTAAAAACCGCATAAAATTACCGAGATAGAAGGTTTTTATTGCGAATAAACCGTGATGATAATTATATTTCTAGAATCAGAAATTAATTTTTTTTAACGGCTCCATTTTGAAAACGGAAATTTTGTTAGTAACGCATTGATAAAAAAAAAAAAAAAAAAAGATAAGGAAGATTAATGGGATTAATGGACGCAACAACGTCTTCGAATTTTCTAATATTTAATTAACGACAAAATTTCTGGTTCCATCGTTAAATCAATTTGCTGGAATTTAATAACTAAAAATGGTTAACGCGTTAGAGTAGCTCTTAAGGTACCAAATTGCAGAAATTGGATGTTACAATAGTCACGATGTTAACATTCTCGAAACATTCGTTTGGAGAAGCTGCTCTGCCAATCAAACATCCACTAAAGGTCGATTCCGGAAACAAACTTGAAGTGATTTAATTTCACTCAACAAGTAAATCCCGAATTCCAAGAGACATAGGTTTGTTTCACAGAAGACAATCCATTCATTTCGGACTCCTACCATTTCCGGGTCACGTTCTTTGCAAGATTACTTCCTCCTCTTATTCTCTCCCCTCTGATTTCTCTTGGGATGCACGCAGAATCTCTCTCCAAGATTTTCCAATTGCTAAATTAATTTTTTAATAACGGTAAAAACTTCCTCCTCTCTTTCTGTCTCCTTTTTTCTTTCTTTCTTTTTCTTTTTTTGTATACTGGGAATACAGGTATCACGCTAGAAGTATTCAATTTAGATGTCACATCCTGTATCCTCTGTAGGCAGAAAACCGTAACGCGGTTGTTGTTGTTGTCAGGGAATACATAGTCCGTAGTTCCCATGTGTTGTAAAACCGAATTTTCAAAAGTTGGAGGACAAAATTAAGCTTGTTATCTGTTACGTTACACGACAGCGTAACTTTCGTACGTCGTTCGAAAAAATCGTAAAATCCTCGACCGTCGGAGACGTGAAGCAATTCTTTATATGGAATTTTTTTTTTTTTTTTTTTAACTCCCAAGTTACAATTATAACTGCATAGCTACGTAACTTGCATTTTAAATTGGTTGTAAGCTATAAAAGAAAAAAATTACTAGAAAATTTCGCTTTGTTCTCGTAAAATAAAACAAGTAAAGAAAAATAACGTCAGGGGATAATTTTTATTTTTCTCGAGTCGGACTTTTACGTGGAAAAGAGTGGAGGCATAAATCATTTTCAATATTTAAGAAACCGGATCAAATCTCGCAAGAGAATAATGCCTTTATGTAGGTCATAAGAGAATGTGAATAATAAGATGGCATCGGTTTACAAGACGGCCATTTATAAACCGGTCTTTCCTGCAAGGTGTGACATTCTGTCATGTTTATAAGGGCGTTGTCCGCTCGGCTTGTTTTCGGAAATGGTACAGTTGGCAATTTTTGGCTTTTTTCTTTTTTTCTCCTCTTCTCTCTCTCCCCTCGACACGTCGTCGAAAAGTAAATCCTTTTAAGGCAATCGATGGAAATTTATTGGTTTGATGTAAGGTGAGAGAGTCGTTTAGCGAAAGAAAAACGAGCAATTGCTTTCAACCTTTGACACCAGATGGCGCCAGGTTGACAGTGTTCCGATTGTTTAGTGTAGCGTAATAGCTTAGATATGTCCTCCGAATCATGTAATTTAGGAAGATTGAAGAAGGCAGTTTGCCTGCTCGAGGTGAATAAAACTCTCTCCTAAGCTCGGGTATACGTCTCTAAACTAGTTTTAAATCTTTAATGGAAACAGTAAAGAACGTTAGTAGCAAGAAAAGCGAGCTTTTTTCTGAAAACTTTGACGCATAAAAGAATCCACGTCTGAGCCGCCCTTTCTACTGATAAAAAAAAATATATATATGCAGTATATATATTGTTAAAACAAACAAGATTTCGCCACTTAAAAGATTAAACCCCGACTTTGGCAACCGTAAACACGATTTGTCTGTGAATTTCCCGAAAAGTGTTACGGAGATAAGTTCCATTAATCCGTAATATATGCAGAAACTTAATCCTTCTAGTGGGAGTCGATGATGGCCACAGGTATATAACGACAATTACTATAATTTCGAACTTGGATAACCAGTACACGTAGCTATGGCGTTAGAATTCTTTATAGGATAGACACTCAGACAACATGGCAAACATTCGCATCACGTTAAGCAGTGATCCGTTCTTTGGACACTCCAAGAGCAGCAACAAGAACAAGCCATTAACACTGTCTATAACGTTGCAGGACACTGGGCGGTACGGATTGCATTGATTGGATGGCTGTTGACTGAAACATTCGCTATTTTCCCGACAGAATACTGCTCAATCGATTAGATACACCATCTACTGCTAAACACGGCGAGCAAATAGTATAAAGCGCGTACGTTAGCCAAATCTATTGTGGAGAGCGTATTAAAGGCTGTGCTGTATGTCAACAGTTGGATAATGATATCATTTTAAAACCTAGGTTTGACACTGTCAAATATATCTAAACAAACCAAGCTTTTATTAACAAAATACGGTTAACTCTCCACGGATCGATTTCGATTTTTGGCCGGAGATAACGGCTTTAAGTAATGCCATTGTGTGTGTAACGCGTAGCAGTTACGTTTAAGAATCCGTAATTGGTATCACTATGGCATTTAAAACGTCAAAAATAGCTTTCTGGGATTAAGGCGATTAAAGAAGCTGCATCATCAAAACTGATAGTTTTCCCACTTCTACACCATTCTTGGAAGCAAAACTAATGGATCGGAAAGATATCTGAAACTTTAATCTGGAACCAGAAAATTAACCGTCACTATTAAATTTGTAGTTCGTTCTTAATTGCATTTAGATTCAACGGCTTTACTAACGCCAACTCGATTTAACCGTTAGCCTTTAGCTGAAAGACAACAACAGAATGGGGTTGTTTTTCCCCCCATTCAACACTTTCCTATCATCCTAATTGACACGAAACCTCATCCGAGCACGTCTTGCACGTTTAGCCAGCCAGTGTGCAGCGGACTATGTTCACAATCATGCAATTACCGGAAATGTTTCGCCGAAACAGAAAATAAAAAAAAGAAACGGATATTGATACAGAGTCACGTTCGACCCATTCCGTCACTCGTAAAGCACTTTCTCTTAGGGTGTGGCGAAATTTTCATCTCTTTTTTTGTCTTTTTCCCGTTGACAGCTATCCGGTTCGTGAGTTTAAAAATGAAACATTCAAAATAAACACCTGTTATTCTCCATTCAATTTAACCAATTGCCTATGGGATAAATAGTTTATTTTTACGTTTACACTTAAAAAAAAAAAAATGCGTTAAATCGCATAAATCGCGTTAACGTCTTCGGGATGTCTAAATCTGCAACTACACGGTTACACTTAACATTTCTCACACGTAAACAATATATATGTAAAAATTAAACCAAACATTTTCCAGTGTTGTGGAACTTATTCCGAAATAAAAAGTATTGCCGGTATTGTGGAACTTTTTTCCGGAATAAAAAATATTGCCGGTATTGTGGAACTTTTTTCCGAAATAAAAAAGATTGCCGGTATTGTGGAACTTTTTTCCGAAATAAAAAAATTACCGATTAATAAATTTGCCAGAGATTATTATTCTTTGCATGTTTGGCATTAAAATAATTTTTTTTTTTACGGCTTCCTAACTTGTGGATTTTATTCTATAAAAATCTATTTACTCGCGGAATATAAAATTTTATAGATTCATCTGTAATGATTTCAATTCTGGATTCCCCAGACACTATTAATATCGCAGCCAACACGGAAACTTGGCAAATGGCCCAGTTCGTCAACAAATATATATATATACTTTTTTTATTATTTTTTAGGTGGTTAAATATATATACAGTATATATATTTTTCGTCTTTATACATAAGCAAAATATCGATGCAGGAACAACAATTGTTTTATTTATCTTTCGTCTCTCGACCTGTCACCGTTGATCGGGTAATATACGCTTATACATATATATATATTTATATATATATATATATATTTTTTTCCCGGTATGGCTATCGCGACTTTGCTCCATTAAGCGCTCGCTCGACTTAAAACAAACGTGGAAAATGGAAGATGCGATAGTCCGGAATGATTCAAAAATAAAAAAAAAGGGACGAATTAAAATATCCGTTATAATTATCGCAACCGTGACCAATCGGCGTAAAGAACGTTGATAGACAAGGTCAGTTATTGGTCGATTTTCGAACCAATCTACCATAAGGCGAGCATAGTTAATGACGCTTAAAGTTTAAGAGTTAATGACGTATTAAAAAGTTTTTTAGAGAAAATAAAAAAAATGTCGACCGCATATATCGAAGGTGCTCATCCGATAAATAAACGGAATTTCTCGAACTGTGTGTGTATGTGTGTGTTACACGAATTTATATTTTAGCAAAACGGTATTATTAGGAATCTGTTTCTGATAGGATGACGTCTGGAATCCATTAAACAATTTGCTAAGTGCCAGGCTACACATGTCTGTCAGCCGCATGGAAAGACCGCAAATGTAATGAGCCAACAGCTGGCGTCGAATCGGCTAGTCTTTAGTGCAGTTTCAGACTACAGGGTTCATTTTAGACATATTTTCAACTCTTTAAATGAAGTCAGTCATCCTTAGCTTGAAGTCTTTTAATGAAGAGTTTATAGGCATTGGAGAATTTACTAGAGAAAATTTCTTATTATTATTTTTATTTTTTTCTTTTTACCGAAATCGTTCGCATAGTTAAGAATTGACAGAGAAGGATAGGTCATTGGCCTCATTCATCGATTGATTGTCCAAACCTTCCATGGCTGGCTGGTCGGTGACAGTCTTTCTCTTTGCTGACAACTACGTTTCTCCACACGTGGTCGAAATGACGTGTCCGGTCACGTGGAAATCAACTAGTTTTCCTATTGGCGGAACAATTGGATTAAATTCTCCCTTCATCATCGTTTCGGATGAATAATTGAACGACTTAATGAATCTTACCTTAATGACCCTAGCTAGCTATCCGGTCGGTTCTGAATATGAAATAAATCTATATTTCTTAGAAATTCGGTAGCTGATAAGTCCCAGTTTCCGAGAATACCTCACTTAAATCTCCAATTGATTTTGTACTCTCGAGAATGCGCCATTTCCGACCCATACCGAAACTGGGAGCAGCTAGTAAAAATTTTTATTATTATTATTATTATTTTTTTAGCATACGGAGAAAACGTAAAATAGTTTTTTTAAATTTTTTTTTTTAAATATATCGCTGACACAATTATTTTTTTGCGCATATTTTTTTTTCTTTATCAGTTTTCAAATTTACATTTAAGAAACATTAAGTTTGAAGTGGTGACGAATTCGCCAAACTTAATGACGCTAAAAAAAAGGACATTTACATGAGATTAAGCGAATGATAAAACTCAAACACTTCCATCGATAAATATAAGTATGAAACCTGCGATAACTCTCGTTAAAAGGAAGAAAAAAAAAAAAAAATCCGAACTGTGTGCAGAAATGTTTAAAAACGACGACATTTATATAGATCTATATATATATAAAGTTACAATCTGTAATAGTACACATTACTGATGTAATAATAGAGATTAGGAAAATTACAGTGTGGGATTGACAGTCGCTACAATAAACCAGAACTAACTCGGATGACTTATTGTCTTTCTGGATAAAAAGTCATAAATAATTGATGCATTAAAGTAGGTCGAGATATTTGTAAAAATCGAGGCATACGCGTGTGTCTTTAACCTGACATGCTTTACTTCGTCAGCTGGTTATCGTCACCAGAGAAATATGACAAAAGTGTCCGTTAGGACGAACTTTCGACGCATTGTTTTGTGTGTCATATCTATCTGTCCAACGAAAAAAAAAAGAAAAAACATTGCCAGGAATGTCGCAGATAGCCATCCGGTTTGACACATCCCAACTGTGCCACGCGTGATATACTGGAAGAAAAATGCAGGGCAAGATCGACCCGCGCCGGAATTTCCATCAATACCGAATTTTAAGCCAGAAATCCGACGCCATTTTGAATTAACCTGCGTCCTTTATAAAGCGCGTAAAAGTAGTAGTAGCGACGCCGTATATTTTGTTAATCTAAAATGGTAGCAGCAGAAAAAAAAGGGGTTACTAAAGAGAGAGAGAGAGAACTTAAGTCGAATCTCAGATAAAGGAATGTGTTGACAGCAGATCCGGTAGAGAAACCAAAGCTACAAGCAGTAGTTATGAAATATGGATGTCATATAGAGAGAGATAAGATAGTGATTTCTAGTTGCCAAGCTTGTTCTGCTTGCAATTGCACATGATACCTTTGTGTATTATTAATGATAACATCTAAACCCGCAGCTTGTTTCTCAGATGCCGAGATTCGTCTAATAGGTCATTAAGCCACAATATAATAATTAATATACGAAACGAACATTTATATTATATCCCATATACCAAAGTAACATAAACAATAACAATTTATTCTTGTTACGTTTACCAGGATAAATCTTCTTTTTTTTTTTTAAAAAAAAAAAAAAGATCTTTCGTACTTGCAAGTGTTTAAAGTTTCGATGGAATTTTAATTTTCCCAAATGGTAGTAGGAATGTAAAAGATTTAACCAAAAATGATTACTGTCAGTAGCGCGGTTTTAACCTTTTAAAACAAGTAAATAAGCAAACTGTTCATTAATTAATATCGGCACGGAATTCATTTTAATAAAACGTCTCCATGCCTTGAGCTGTTTGTCAAATTGATGCTTTCCACTGAATATTTTAACAACGACTGCCTCTTCAAACCGCTCTTATACATCACTACCAATAATTCAAACCTGGTTTCATATATTAATTTAATAATTATTAAACTTATAGAGGATACCGTTTTAATGTCTTAATTTTTCATAAGTTACCTCAATAAATCTTCAGATTCTCTATTCTTTGGTGTCGATAAATTTCAAACAGTTTTTAATTTTGGACTAACAATGATGGCACTCGGACTTTTTTTTTTTGGACGGACGATCTGAAAGAGTATCATCAATAAAAGTCAATTTTTCAGTAGAATTTTTAATTATTTAATTAATTAATATTTTTATTCATATATTTTACGTTAAATTTTCGTTATAATTTATAATCTGAAGCGATTTTCTTTTTTTTTCGCCAGTTATTTTTTATTGTTTGTCTTAAGGTCGACTGTTAAAACGTTAAACCAGATTAACTAGTTTACACCAAATCAATTAAAATTTCTCATTCCTAAGACAATTATCACAGATTAGCCGGGTTATTTTTAACCACTTAATTGAAAAAAAAAAAAAAAAATCCGATAATTTTCTTAAAGAAAATAAGTTACGTTAACGCAATTCTTTTGTATATTGTTTTCTTTAAACGCGTATAAATTTCTCTCCTATGTATCTCATGCATTTAAAAAAAAGAAACCTTTCCTGCTTATCTTGACCTACTTTCTTTGTCTAGTAAGAATTTAAACAGTTTTTGGAAGAACTTAGCATTGTTTGTATGTTTGTAGAAAGAATACCTAAAGAAGTTTTTTTTTTATTTTATCTATATATATATACCTTCTTCGGTTGAAGAGTCTTGTTCGGATAAAATTCCTTTTTTTTTATATACATACCTATATACAGTAGAAGCGTAACTGGAATATTTCAACGGTGTACTTCCTTTATAGAATTCCTCTCTCTGGATTGGTGTCAATCGGAAGGATGAGCTGATATGTAAAGTCGACGTGTTTGAAGTGATCAATGGGTTGGTACGATCGCCGGAAAAAGCGATCGTGCTGAGAAGACATTAGTCAAACTGAGACTTGTCGATGTAACCGCATTGCACCTCACTCTGACCTGACTCGACTTCAAAAAGCTCTTCACCCTCCTTTCTCTCTCTCTCTTCTATATATATATATATATATATTGGTCACATGCGATTTTTCTTATAGCTTCTTGCCTGATAAAAATGTCATATATTTCTCTTGCATAAAAATATCTCTCTTGTTTAATGTTCTGTGTTAAATAATATACAGTAGGAGATTCTTGTTTCCTTTTTTTTAACCTTATAGAATATATTCCATAAAGCATACGCGCGAAATAGAGCGATAAAATTTTAGTATTGGTGAATTTGAATTCGTTACCTTATTTCCTTCACTCCAGGCTAAGAACTTTAATAATTTCTCTAAAATTATGTTTACTGGAGAGCTCAAATATTTAAACGATTTTGAAAATCGTTACGTTAATTTATCAGAAAACATCATGGATGATATCACTTCTCCAGCTGCAGTGGAAGGCAAGGAAGAGGAAGCAGACTACTGTATGCTTTTTAGTTCGATACGGATAAAACTATGCTTGTTGTCTGTATATAGATCATACTACTCTCTTTTTTGTTTCCATACATATCGCAAATGCTGTTTGTCTCGATGCAAATTACGGTAGGCTTTTTTGTTTCCACTAAGATCGCTCTATATTGTTTTTTTGTATGTTTACGACGACTTAAGGGACGACAATATCAATAAAATAACGATTAAGGGGAGAAAAATAACTTCAGATAATCAAATTCTTACACAAGAAACAAATGCACAAACCAGAAAGATAATTTATCCAACCTATTTTCACAAAAGGAGGAGAGGGAAACATAAATCTATTAATTATCTCTTGCAGAGGAAATCTATAAGAGTTTGTTCCATTTTAACAAAATCGAATGTTTTTTTTTTTCTTCTTCTTCTTCTTTCGTCATCACATTAGCAGTTCAGTTAACGAATCCCCAGTGCCTCTTGTTTTTGTAATCTTCAAATTGGCAGCGGGGTATTAAATATAATGACACTACAGCGGGGCAGTAGGTATATCTAAATTAATGCATCATCCCTAGCCATACATTATTCGTGCTTGTCTGTACGGGTCTTTTAAAGAAGGAAGAAAAAATAAAACATGATAAAAAAAAAAATGTACTATATATATATATGTGTACTGTATATATATCCCAAGAGTTGTATTTCTTTCTAGGAGAGTCTATATCTTATAAATAATGGATGGTCCATTTTACTCCTCCAAATATCGATGATTTAACAAATCTTTGAAGATTCTTTTGTTCTATTTTGCCCCCTTATCTCATTTAGTAAATCAATTCTAACAATTTATTTCGATTTTCTTCGTTCTTAAGCGTAAAAATAATAAAAAAAAAAAAGTTAAACTAAGTTACAATTGTATCGATCTACAGTACGGGAAAAAAAATGTGCAGTTTAAGAAATATGATGTAGCAAACAGGTAGAATGACTCCAGTAATTTCTACACGTACAAAATGAATATACCGTAAATAGATTTTTTTTTGTAGCCAAAAAAAAAAAAAAAATTTATATTATTAAAATATTTTCGGGTAATAAAAAACGGAAATTAAAGAACCGATGGCAAAGAGTGACTCTTTATGTGTTGTATTTTTTCCGAACGTTTAAATTAATTCGAAAGAAGTTTATAAACCATTATTCTTAATGATAGTTTGCTAATTGAATGCTACTTAATATACACGAATACAGTTTTATTAACCGTCGTTTAAAAACACACCGTTAATTTACTAAACCATCTCTCCATCTCGGCAGTAAAAAGAAAAAAAAAATATATATGGAGGAAGAAGACAAACAAACAAAAAAAATGGCGTATCATAACCACAAATTTAATATCTCTTTATGAAAATAGCATAGATTTGCGTATGGTTCGATGAGGGATTTAAACATGGACGAGCAAGTTCGGTCGTAAATGTAGCGAAGTTGTAGAGAGTTAATGGTTACCCACGTGTTTTCGACTTCCGAGCACGTATCCCAGTAATTGCCGCTATTGCTTGCTTATTTGGCTGCAAGGGAGAGAGAGTGGGGGGCAAAGAACGAGTTAAGCGTTTCCACTCTTACAGTAGAATCAGCAATTGTTCAAAGATCGCGGATATATATATATCCTGTATATAGGCATTTGGATCGTGTACGAGTTGGACACTTCGTGTGCTAGTTTGTTAACCACCTCCGATGGCCAGATCTATGCGGAGAGAAAACCGATAGCCTATTCTTTAAATATTTTCCTTATCAATCATCCGCGTACAAAACTTAATCACTTTGTTGTTCTCTGAACTCATTTAAATACATTACCATAATGCACTTTAGAAAATAAAAGTAAAAAAAAGAGAGAGAGTAAAAAGCCGTTATTTTTGTTCTCTGCTTTAATTACTCGAACAGTATTGTCTGCCCTCCATCTGTCAAGTTATATATATATATATAAATATATATTTATTCTCAAAAATGTCACACTACATATGCATCCTTAGACGCAGACAAGATGGCTGTCTATGCGTGATGAGAGTTGTTTTCTGTTAACAGATGTTTTTTTCTCCGGCTTTTTTTTTTTTTTTTGTTAAAGGTCTACGACAAAACATATGGGTTTTTAGGTAAATTTCTCATCGTTTCTTATTTTTAAAAACCCTACCTCATGTTAAGTTCTCACGGAAACTTAAAATATGAAACGAGATTTTTTTTTTTTATATTCGTTTTTTTAATATAGATTCCTAGATATCTCTGTTTTAAGCGATGAAAAATATCGACATTAATCACGTTTTACTTAACTAATGTCGTTAGTAACCTACTCAAAATTTCGAAATTTTTAATTTATTTTTAACCGAGATAAAGTTTTATATATATATATATAATTTCTTTCGAGTAGTATGGTTCGAGTCACGTTTGTGTCGGATTTTTTAATTCAAAAAATAAAAAATAAAAAATAAACGTGAAGCGTCATAAATAGCAAAAAAAAATAAAAAAATAAACATTTGAAAACATTCTAAAGAAAGTTGACTTTTCATATAAAAATAAGTAGTTTTTCGAGTACAGCTTATTAAAAATTTAATCCGCTCATAAATTGGTTAAATTAAAAAAAAAAAAAAAAAAAATATATTTTTATTTAAATCTTTATGTATTAATATTAAATATATATATATATATTTATGAAAATAAAATTTTCAAACGTAGAATTTTAATTAAATTTTAAAGTTAATTTTATTATTTCCCCCTCTTCTCTCTCTCTCTCTCTCT
This sequence comes from Androctonus mauritanicus, assembly GCA_011317285.2. Lineage (NCBI taxonomy): Eukaryota > Metazoa > Arthropoda > Arachnida > Scorpiones > Buthidae > Androctonus > Androctonus mauritanicus. Next base: position 13,413 of record WUQG02208085.1, read on the forward strand.
CTACAATCTTTTCTAAATTTTTAAAATGCGGATATTAACAAGAAAATAGTCTATTAGGAAATTTAATTATGTTTAGAAAAACGATTAGAAATTTTAATTAAAATTACTTTATGATAATTAAAAGCCAAGAATATATATATATATCTCTGTTGTGTGTGTGTAAAATTTACGGAAAAGAATAAAATTTTTAGTTTTGAGAATTTGTAGAAATTTTAACGAATATTTTCGTGTTTTTTTTTCTTCTTTTAAGATTACTTATCTCGTTTCTCGATGTACGTTTGCAACGGTTTGTACTTGAGGGATTCGAACCCGCAAACAATCGAATTGGATAGAGAGAAAAAAAAGAGAAAAAAAAAATCGAGTAAAAGAGGAAGGGAATAAAAAAAAAAAACTACTTCCACTTACAATAAATTGTTCTCTCGACCATATCAATCCCGTGATCCTTTATTTTAGTCACGTTAAACAATGGTTGAAAAGAGAAATTTTACGGTTGATTGGATGATTCAAAATTGCCTCAAGCCAATAAGAATCGATTCGCGTGTTTTATTTGCCCAATATAATCCTGTCGTACCTTTTTTTTCCTTCCTCTGTATAAGCTTATATATCGATCAGGTCTTGCAGTATGCTTACAGTTAGTCCGAATAAAGCTAAACGACCTCTGATGACGTGTGTCGATTATTTTAAAAGATTAACATTTTATTCGAATTTTCTAAGGCGAAGTGTCAGACCAGATGAGATTTTGATGTTACTTTTTTCGTTGCATAAATGTTATCTATATATATATATATATAGCCGTAAAGCCCGGCTGTTATCTAATGGATTATCTGTTTACGATGGCAATTTGCCATTCCGCAAGACCACAAATTAGTAGTGTGCACCATAAGGTCATTCCGTTCACGAAGTCACAGTGAGCAGAATGATTATGATCGAGCATTACTTTGATCATAATCATTCTGCACTGATTGCGTTTCGATTCTCTAGACTGCAGTTGATTATTAGATAGATTGAGTTCAGAGCACGTATATTTATGATATTTAACCTTTATTGCCAACCCAGTGATTGTTTCTTGTTGGAACGACAAAACAATAGAAATGCATTGCATTGCCTTGGGGGGTAACGGTTTATTTTGACCAAAGCTAGTTAATTAAAGACTTTTCTTCCTCTTGACTTTATCCTTGGCTTCTTTTTTTTTTCTTCTTCTTCTTCTTCTTTTTTATTTTTTCCCTATCTTCAGTACTTTGAGGTTAAGTTAATAACGTGAGACCGGCTATCTCGCTGTTATATTTGGTAGTAATTTGATAACCGGAATAATTATTAAAACCGGGACAAATTTGGCTCCGTTTTGTGTGCATCGGAATCTCGTTAACGTTCCTTTGCAAACTTTTGACGTTTTGCTTTCATGTTTACGTAAATATCTCTTTGAATGCCCGGTTTTATAAGTGCAGACCATTAACGGGCGGTGTTCGGCAGGGACGAAATTTTTAATTATCTTTTATGTTTACGCAACGTTTTCGAAAGATGGAGAGGGGGGGATAAAGTGGGAAGAATATAAGGCTGATATTCTTAGCTTATTAATTAATTAATTCCGTAATTATATTCGGATGGTAACGATGAAAGTTAAATTTACGCTCACTCACTCGTCACGCGTATTCGTACACGTTACGAATTAATGGGATTTTTGTTTTTTGTTGTTGTTGTTTAGCATCTCCTGTCTATCGTTTTGTACTCCATCTTTTGATGGGCTTCTATCTGTTCTTTCTTTTTTTTTTTATACATTTCACTTTTTCTCTTCATCCGTTATCTCTGGGGAATTCGACCTCCTTCGTTCTCATGTCAGAAATTCTGTACTTGTTTGCTTTTCTACATCCATTCTTTCTTCATTTCTCGCTCGCCCTCCTCTTTTCCCCTTCCAAAAAAAAAAAAAAAAAAAAAAAAAAAGGAATAGTTGTCTGTATACGGTTACGTCAAAAGTTGGTATAAAGAAATATCGCATTATTTTACATTTTCTTAAGCTTTTAAGATGCTTCAAAAATTCATCCAAGGCAAAGAATTTACAATGTTAATTTGACGTTTGATCATACACTATTAGGTTATTCTCGAAGGGAAAAAATAAAATAATAATAAAAAAAATTGATATATTTTAATACACAAAGCGTCACTTTAAATAATTAAAAATTAAAAAACAAAAAAAAAAAAAGAGTAAAGTTATTTAAATAATAAATACTTAGATCTCCAATTAAATCGGAGATAAATTTAATTGGATTTTGAATGTTTTTGTTAAGATAGATCATTAGCGGTTTGGTTCTTTTATTTTTATTCAGTTCCAAACAAATTCCACACGGTCCTTTCTACGACAACAAACAACAAACACGGAAAAACAAAAAAAAAAAAAAAACAACATTATGCAAATACATAATCAAACATTACAAAGCATTACTCATTAAATAAGCTTAGGGTTTTATTAAAAAAAAATATAATTAATTAAATTTATTAATAGGATAAATATATTTTAAAAAATCCACAAGAACTTTATCCCCGCATAAAAGCTTATCAGACAAACTGCAAAAGTTTTGCTTATTAAAAACATCATTTATGTAAATGTAATGACTGGTTACAGATACTTGGACAAGAAAATCATCTTTAAAATATTAGTTAATCCATTAATTTAGAAGAAAAAAAAATTTTTTTTTTGGTTGGGACGACTTTTCCTATAATATTTACCAGCATTAATTTCGGAAACAAAGATAGAAAATAGTGTTTTGACGCTCTCTTTCTCAGTGCATGTAATAGTTAATTCCTCTGAGAGTCAATTGATGGAACAGTGTTCTCTCTCTCTCTGATAGTATTCAAGAGGCAACAGGTTACAAACCAATTGGGTATTTTCGCCATTTGTCTCGAACAAGGTTTTCGGGTCAGAAAGCATTGGATCGATCAATGAATCATAGTTGGATAGAATCTAGGATGCATGAATGATTCTAACAATTTTTTTCCATACGTAAAAAGTTAAAAAAAAAAAGGTTAAATTAATAAAGTTTTCTTCTTATTATTCAAACCATTCGAATATTTATAACGTTGGCAGCTTTTTTTTCTACTCGTAATAAAACTAATTTATCATATTCTTCTACTCCGATCTGTTTTATTTTAATTTTTTTTTTTTTTCGCCATTTTTTAATGCAGTCTAGTAAAAACGGTGTTTTCTTTTTTATATATAAAAATATATGGTACGCAATTTTATTATTATAATTTTCTTGGTAGACGTGTCAAGAATCCGTATAATTATATAAAAATATTCAAGCATATTTCTGGCAATGGTTTTATAGAACCGTATAAAAAAAAAAAGACAGGAAAAAAATTGGTAGGGTTTCTTTAAAATTCGTACACAGTTTTTGTCATTACACTAATCAGATGTAGCTGACATATTGGAAAACAATTTTTTTTTGCTTCTTGGCTGCTGAAATATGTCGAGAAAAAAAAAAAACACAGGACAAAATAGCATATAACACGATAACTAACTCTATATTATTTTCTTCTTTCTTGTCATTACGTCAATATGGATAATAATAAAAAAAATCGCTTTCTCTCGAATCGCTTCTCAGTATTTGGCACCGAGTTCTTCCACTTCGTATAATTTTCTTCTTTAAATAATTAATTAAGCCAGTTAAATCTGCCCATTATCGTGTCACATGCTTTATTAGCAGTTTTCCTTTGAAGTGACGTCATAATAACGTCACGTCTTTCCTTTTAATCAACATACGACCAAATACGAGTTTATTATAGTAGGCGAGCAATTCTTCTTCTTCTTCTTCTTCTTCCTCTTGCAGTGTATTCGGAATTATTCAAAAATTAAAATTTCAAAATAAAATAAAATAAAATAAAAAGTAAGAAAAATAATATTCTACTTTTTTCATTCGCAAGAAACAAACAAAGAAAAAGGGAGGGAAGAAAAAGCAACAAACTTTGGAATGCAAATATTAAAATTGGAAACAGGAAATAAAAAATTCATACGGAATGAAAGAGGAGGACTCATCAGAATTATTCAAGTAAATTCGTTCGAATTTGGAAATCATAAACACAAAAGGGGATTTAAAAAAAAAAAAAAAAAAAAAAATTCGGATTAAATTACATAAACATTTTCAAAAGGAAATTACAATAATAGAATTGGAATGGATTGGGGGAAATTACATTTCCTTTAGAAAAATGTAATTTATAACTATAGTTATGACCAGCAGTTCAGTCATAAAAGTATTTAATTAGGCAAACGCGTTTCTGGTTCTCTCTCTCTCTCTCTCTTCTACCTTATCTGGCTAATGTAGGTGAGTCGAATGCAAATTACCCATTCGATGCACGTAAGAATCAGCTATCCAGAAATATACCGTTTTGCGACCTTGCCAATCGTATAACGGGGTATAATTAAAGCAACATGTTTGATCCGAACGTAATAATCGATACCCGCCCTCCGACCGAGTAACGAAAATTCTACCTTTTCAGAAAAGCGCGAGTTGTTTGCTACGGTTGTTATTGTTGCAGACTGTCAATCAAACTCCAATAATTCATAAAAACACTTTTACGTGTGCAAATTTTTAATAAGGAATCGATAATACTCGGCCGGTATTGCTTTTATTTTGCGGGTATCGATCAATCGGCCATTTTGGATCGGGTATAGTTTATCGATAATGGAATAATGAAGCGGATACGGCGTAGTCAGAAAGCATTAATATGTAACTGCAAAGCGCCGAATTATCCGTCGTTTCGTGTGCTGTTCCATTTACTCGGACAGTAACGTCCTCCGACGAAGATAGTATTACGGTAATGGTAGTCCAAACAATGCTTCCATCTATGAAATAATGTCGTCCATTATTCAATATGTGTCATCCGAGCGATCGGTCTTTTAACAGTGAAAGAACTCTTTATGAAACTGTTCGAAAATTTTACTAATGAACTCTGACAGTCGGATGAACGGTTTTAGAGTAACCGCCATAAAAAAAAAAGAAGAAGAAAAAAAAGAGGAGCTGGGAGAAAAAAATTCGTCATCAAAACCCGGTCATTGTCGATTGCCGTCCTAAAACGTTCTGCATCGATTTGTTTCATCAGCTTTTGCTTTCTTCTTAATTTATCTCGGAGCGCTTGATAAAGCATTCAAAGAGTATTCGAAGAGCATTTTATGGACAATCAACGGCACAAATTTTTAATGTGTGCACCCACCAGACACGCCAACACCGGCGCTTAGTACTGCTGCAACCGGGCAGGTAGCATCATGCCCGGGCGGTCGCCTTCAGGACAGCCAACGTGTCAACGCCGACAGACACTCCCGAATCGCGTCTGCCGATACGTGCTCGTCGTCGCTGTG